>ML843369.1:23434-41427 GCA_009831015.1 Picea engelmannii
TGAGTCTTATTGGTATATCTTATGGTACATTGTGAGAGGCTTTTGTTAGTGTTCTTGATATATGATTGGTACACACTTGAGGCTACATAAAAGTGAGGTTTTGGCACATGATTTGATGTGAGGGTTTATGGTATTTGGTTATGGATAGTGTGATGTATTTCTAGATAACTTTTGATGGTTATATTGGTATATGTCTTTGGTATATGATTGAGATACATGTTGGGACGTTGATGAGTGGCACATATGTAAGGTGTATGGTATTGGTAAGCCCTAAATAGTGGCACATTACCCCTTAATTTGGGCATATTACATTAGTAATGTTATTTTATTTATATCGTCTTGGGTCCAATAGTTGTAATTGTACCTCCTAGTCTCCTATATATACCAAGGAGACATTTTCATTTGGAATCATCTTGTATTTGGAAATTTATGTGGTGTATAAGGAGGTTTCCCCCTCGAATAGTATTATTATCTGAAATTCTCTATTTTGCAAGGCGTTGAGTACTTATTCTGAGTTTTTTTTATGCTATTTTGATATTTGGTTCTTAACATTTGGTATCAGAGCTCAAGGTCCTGGGGTTTCGTTGATGCATCCAAGACACCTGGAAATTTTCACTATAACTTTTTTTCAATGACATTTAAGAAGGAACCCCTTGGAAGATATTTAGTAGACATATCAAGGTACGTGGGGTTCAAATTTTAGATCCCGAGGCCTTATACTTTCAGAGATATATCCTACGTAAGATAAGGTTATGGAATCATCCTAAATTTAGTCATCACAAAATTTTCTCTATAAACATGTTGTGTAATTTTTCAGACCCTAAAACTAGGAGGTTATTCATAGAAAGTATCAAGGTAGCTAAAATAAAATTTTCATCTTCTGGGTCATCCTACCTTTGTATATACACCCTGTGTAAGATAGGGTATCTGACTAGTCATATTAGCTAGTTTCAAACATGTATTCAAGGAAAAACAGTGATATCATCTGATTATCCAAATTAAGTGAGACCATTTGAATTGGATAATGGATAGTCTGTAGTATTTCTGGTACACATTTCAAAATCAAATATCTGATATTGTGCTCTTGGCATGCTTTACAAGTACGCTCTCTTAGAAGGGACAAAAATCAGAAATGTGTGGGGAAGTTACCATAAATTCCACTTGGCACATCCAATTTTGATTAGACCTATGGCATTGCGGAGAAGACATATCAGACAACTACAAAAATAAATTTCCATACCCAGAAGGGATGAAATTTTGGAGATACAACATAAGCAATATCGTCTAGCAGAACCACCTCGAAATCAAGGTTTAAAAGTGATACTTGGCCAACATGCCACCAAAAAAGGGAACTTCTACACCAATTAAGCCTCCAGACAGTCCTACTTGGACTCTTGATGAAGGTGAAGAAATGCGCAGGGACATAAATGATTTACAAAAGAAGACAGTAACAAAAGATGAACTACAAGGGATGATGGATTCAACTGAAGCTAAGTTGGAGGAAATAATGGATACTAAGATGGATGGTTTAAAAAGGGAGTTCATGGAAGGATTGAAAAATTTCCTAATAGAGAGGCCACCTGAAAGTGAAAATGTATCCGATGAAATTCATGATGAGGACAAGGAAGATGAATCAGTACTAGAGAAACTCCAACTTTGGGTTGAAGACCAACCACTTTCCTAAGATCTATATGAGGAAGTTTAATGGAAAGGATCCAATCACATGGATACTTCAGATGGAGCAGTTCTTTGATCTACATGATGTGCCACTTACAAAAAAGATATGAATTGCTTCTTCATATTTAGAACCCAATCAATTTGCATGGTATCGATGGATTTATTCTCGCAAATCACTTGTCACTTGGACAATTTTCATGGAAGAAATGATAACACACTATGAGAATACAAGGAGCAATACCTTTTTTAGACAATTGATAAATATCAAGCAAAATGGTTTAGTTGCGGAGCACATTGAGAACTTCCAAAGATTGAAAATAAAGGTAACATATATTCCAAATGAGCACTTGATTTATGTATTCATAGGAAATTTAAAGGATAACATTCAACATGAGGTTCACCTTTGCGAACCCAAATCATTGGAGAATGTATTCAGGGTGGCGAGAAATGTTGAAAGTAAAAATATGGCTATGGATACTAGAAGGACCACTCCTAACATCTATCGAGAGAATAATGTTCCTTCTTCTAAAACACCTCAACCTACAAGGTTGACACCTCAACAATTAGAGGAAATAAAATAAAAAGGTTTATGCTTTAATTGTGACAGCAAGTACAATAAGGGACATAAGTGTGGTGAGAAGAAATTATTCTACATAGATTGTGAAGAGGAAGAATAAGAAGAACAAGAACCATCTCAAGATGAAAACGTAGAAGAGATTTATTCTGAAGAGTTGACTCCCATGATATCATGTAATGCATTGGCTGGAATTAGCACTCAAACCCTCAAGATCAAAAGATATATCAAAAAGAAAAGGTTAATAGTCCTAATTGATTTTGGTAGTACTTATAATTTCATTCACTATAAATTAGACAAAGCTCTCAATTTCTTTATATATCTAGTGCTAGAGTTTCAAGTAATGATTGCAGATGGAGGAGCTAACAATTTCTTAGGAAATGCCATAAGATCAACCTTACTATGGAGGAATATGTAATGAATAGTCTAGTGATTTCTATGCCCATGGGTGGTGTTGATGTCGTACTAGGAGTCCAATGGTTACAATCATTGGGAACAATGGATTTTAATTTTCAAGAACTTTTCATGAAATTTTTATTGGAAGGAAAAGAAATTGAGTTAAGGGGTATCACAGGGAAACCCAGTAAGGTAATAAGCTCTAATTGCATGAAAAAATTATTGAAAAAGGGGCATCAGGGTGTAATTGTACAACTATGATCACTAGATGTTCAAACATCTAAGTCATATATTCCCCTAGATCTCCAAGGGATCATTGATAAGCATTCCAGAGTATTTGAAGATATTCCCAGAGGTCTTTCACCCACTCGAAATCATGATCATGATATTCACATGATTCCTGGGAGTGTTCCTCCTAAGATCAATCCTTACAGATACCCTTATGCCCAGAACAGTGAAATTGAACACATGGTTGAAGAAATGTTAGAGGTTGGCATTATTAGACCTAGCCAAAGTTCTTACTCTGCACCAGTGGTAATGGTACTCCAGAAAGAGGGCTCATGGCGTATGTGTACATATTATAGAGAGATCAACAAGATCACTATTAAAGATAAGTTTCCCATTCCCTTCATTGATGAATTGTTAGATGAACTACATGGAGCAATCTATTTCACAAAGTTGGATCTCCCTTCAGGGTATCATCAGATTAGAAAGAAGGAAGCAAATATCCCAAAAACAACATTTTGAACTCATGAAGGTCATTATGAATTTTTGGTCATGCCTTTTGGCCTTATGAATGCACTTTCCACATTTCAAGGGTGATGAATTTCATTTTTAGGCCCTTCATTCAAACATTTGTGTTAGTATTTTTTGATGATATACTAATCTATAGCAAGTCTTGGGACGATCATGTGTGACATGTTGACAAGATGCTACAACTACTAAAGGAGAAACAACTATATGCCAAACCATCCAAATGTTTCTTTGGGGTGAAGGAGATAGAGTATTTGGGTCATATTGTATCTCATGAAGGTGTCAAGGTAGACCCTAACAAGATTAAGTCCATGATGGACTGGTTGATTCCCAAAACATTGAAGAATCTTAGAGGATTTTTGGGTTTGACAAGTTACTACCACAAGTTTGTTTGAAACTATGGAAGAATAGAATCACATTTAATGACATTAACTAAGAATAATGCATTTTCATGGACTCTAGAGGAAACTCAAGGTTTTGAAAAACTTAAAGAGGCGATGTGAAAAGCTCTTGTCTTGACCACACCAGACTTCACAAAAACCTTTATCGTGGAATGTGATGCCTCAGGAAATGACATTGGTGTTGTTCTAATGTAAGAAGGAAGGCCCCTTGCTTTTGAAAGTTGGCCACTCAAGGGAAAGGACTTACACAAACCCATTTATGAGAAGGAAATGATGGAAATACTACATGCATAGAAGGAATGGCACCCTTACCTAACAGGTATGAATATCAAGGTCAAAACAAATCATATAGTCTTAAATACTTCTTGGAACAAAGACTATCTTCAGAAGAACAACAAAAATGGGTGACCAAGATATTCAGATATGATTTTGAAATCATCTACAAAAAAGGGAATCAAAATGTTGTGGCAGATGCACTCTCGAGAAAGGATGAAGTTGTTGAGGCCTTTCTCTATGCTATCTCAATCATCCATCCAGATTGGATAATATAATAAAGGGATGAATGGAATAATGACAAAAATGTGTGGACTCTCATTCAAAGGTTGCAGCAGGATTCCAGTGCATCAGATACATTTACATGGAAAAATGATTCACTATGGTACAAAGATCACTTATATTTATGTAAGAATTCCCAACTCAAACAAAAGGTACTCTTGGAATTGCACACCTATCCCGTAGGAGGGCACTCGGGATTTTTGAAAACCTACCATAGGGTCAAGAAGGAATTTTTTTGGGATGGCCTTAAAACTGATGTTCAAAGGTTTGTGTTAGAATGTTTGGTTTGCCAACAAAATAAGGTGGAAACACTTAAGACCTCGTGTCTTTTACAACCATTATCCATCCCAAGTCAACGTTGGGAGGAGGTTTTACATGGATTTCATCACAGGGTTACCGAAGTCTGAAGGAAAGAGTGTCATCATGGTGATTGTTGATAGAGTGACGAAGTACGCAAACTTTTGTCACTCTCTCATCCTTTCAAATCCAATATAGTTTCCACCGCATTCATGGAGATAGTCCAAAAGCTAAATGGAAGCCCAAAGATTATTGTAAGTGACAGAGATCCCATCTTCAATGGCCATTTTGGACATAATTATTTTCTTGTTTGGGTACTCAATTGACTCATAGCTCATCTTATCATCCTCAATCTGATGGAAAAACCGAGATAGTGAACAAATGTTTGAAAGGCTACCTTTGTTTCTTTGTCTCTGATAAACAAACACAATGGTTCAAATGGTTACCCTTGGCAGAATGGTGGTATAACACTTCCTTTCATACTACAACAAAAATGACACCATTTATGGCACTCTATGGATACCACCCACCTTCCATAACTTCTTCTCTAAAATAAAAATCTAAGGTTCAAGTAGTGGAAGATCACATCGAGCATCAACAACAAGTTCTCCAACTCTTAAAGGACAACCTGACCATGGCACATAATCACATGAAACAACAAGCAGATCAACATCGTAGTGAAAGAAGTTTTGAAGTAGGGGATTGGGTATTTTTAAGACTACAACCATACAAACAAATGTCCCTCAAGCAAGCTAAGAAGGATAATAAATTATCACGAAAGTACTATGGCCCTTATAAGGTGTTGCAAAATATTGGTACTATGGCATACAAATTGGAGTTGCCTGCATCTTCGCGAGTACACCCAGTTTTCCATGTTTCATGCTTAAATATGGTTATAGGTGAAAATATCTCAGTTCAAGCTATATTTCCATAACTTGAAGAGGAAGGAAAAATAATATTGGAGCCTGAAACTATCACTGACACAAGAATTTATCAGCTGAGGAATAGATCCATTTAAGAGTATCTCATTAAGTGGAGGAAACTACCTGTTGAATATTCCACTTGGGAAGATGAGTCTTTTATATAGAAGCATCCAGAATTACTCAAGCGTTGAAAACAACACTTGTCTAAAGGTGAGGGTCATGTTAATCCCTAAATAGTGGCACATTACCCCTTAATTGGGGAATATTACATTAATAATGTTATGTTATTTATGTTGGCTTGGGTCCATTAGTTGTAATTGTACCTCCTAGTCTCCTATATATACCAAGGAGACCTTTTCATTTGAAATAATCTTGTATTTGGAAATTTATGTAGTGTATAAGGAGGTTTCCCCCTCAAAGAAGCTTATTATCTAGAATTCTCTCTTTTTCAAGGCGTTGAGTACTTATTCTGAGGGTTTTTTATGCTATTTTGATATTTGTTTTTTTTTATGCTATCGAATAGTTTTGAAGAAGATCTATTGAAGTATATTGTTGGTGCATGTCTGAGTCTTATTGGTATATCTTATGGTAAAATGTGAGAGTATTTTGTTAGTGGTCTTGATATATGATTGGTACACACTTGAGGCTACATGACAATGAGGTTTTGGCACATCATTTGATGTGAGGGTTTATGGTATTTGGTTATGGATAGTGTGATGTATTGCTAGAGAACTGTTGACGGTTATATTGGTATATGTCTTTGTTATATGATTGAGATACATGTTGGGACAAATAGTTGATGAGTGGGACATACGTGAGGTGTATGGTATGGTGATGTTGGTACATCTTGATGAGTCATAGTTTGATCTATAGTTGATACGTGATTGGCACATATTTGGTGCATTTTTAGAGGCACTTGCTAGTAGTATTGTTGGCACATGGTTTATGGATGATGTGGCATATATGACTTGGTATACTTTTAGAAGCACATCTTGATTTTGATACATCTTGTTGATGTTTGTAATTAATCTTGGTTGATTCACATCTTGGTAATATTGTGCATATGGTTGAGAGTTGTCTAGGTGATTGATCTTGGTGAATATATATGATTGGTTTATGATATTGATGAGATAAATTGATGTGACAAGTTGATGTGAAAGGTTGTTGTGACAGGTTGTGTTGTGCATAGTTGATGCACTTGTGTTGGTACAAGTTGTTACAGGTTGTTTGGTGTAGGTTGATTAGTACATGTTGTTACAAGTTGTTGACATAGGTTGACATTGACAGGTTGATAGTGGTAGTGTTTGATTCAATGACAGGTTGTCTACATTTGGAATTTATAATTCAGGGTGATTGGATGAGGCAAGGAAAGGGGGTTGTATCCTCAGCCCGGTTGGTGTCGAAGAATCAGGGAGTTGGAGCTTCCTTCAAGCTGGAGCCTGAGAACTAGGTGGTTGTAGCTGGAGAACATAGGGGGTTGTAGCCTCCTTCTAGTTGTAGCCAAAGCATTGGGGAGTTGGAGATTCCCTCAGGGTGTAGCCTGAGAAACTAGGGGGTTGGAGCCTCCTTCCAATTGGAGCTGGAGAATAAGAAGTTGGTGCTTGCTTGAATCTAAATCTTAAAGACATATAATAAAAGCATTACGTGGTTTTCTCTCGTATTGGATTTCCACATAAAATATTGGTGTATTGTGCATTTTGCGGATGTGTCTATTATTGTTTATTATGCATTTATGGATGCTAATGTTATATGATGCAATAACATATTAATGATGAACCGATGAACATTGTTTAAAAAGTTAAAGGAATATACATTATAGTTCAAAGGGATTAATAAGTGGTATAAAATGTTCATTACTTATTCACCCCCCCTCTTAGTAATCCAACATGATTCACATATATTTCTAGGATTTATGGGAGCACAAATACCTCATTCACTACCACAAGATATGTGAGTAGTTCATGATTATCTTGTTCCAATTATTTTTCTATGCTCCAACACCTTGTATGTCGAAAAAATAAATGAAGGTAGTTGGAAAAATTGGAGATTGGTATGTATTAGAGCATGGAACATACATTATGATTTATGTATAAAAAAAAACCACACTTGTTTGCAAGGTTTGTACCCGACAATCTAGTTCTACAAGAAGTGACATATCATACTCTCATCCATGGAGTTGGAGCATCCCTTGCCGAGGATAAGAAACTACCACGAACTCCAATGTCTTTATGCATGGGGTCATATAGTTTCAAGCAGGGATGATTTTAAGGATGGAAATTTATTTTAAAATGTAGAAACCTTGGCAAATATTACTAATCCTTCATATGCCAACTATAAATGATTGGTGATATTTTGGTAAAAATATTCAAATTTCTAAGGATTTTATATAGTTTTTATAAACTTTTGGCGATTTTTAAGGTAAAATAATTTTATCCTATGGAATTTGGGCGAATCGTTTTTAAAACAACGAATCTCGTTTTTGGAAAAAATCATGGAAAATTAGCCCATGAGCGAAATTTAGCCCCTAAAATCATCCCTGGTTTCAAGGATGGGAAGGAAGCACAGGTTGAAGCAGAGATCTTGACAAGTTTCCATTTTAGGGAAGAAAGATTGCATAGACATGACCCCTTGAAAGTTGTGAGTCAACACTATCAAATATGCAAATATAGATGGCCCTATGAAATTGAAGTATGGAAGGACGAGGAAATATACCAAAGAGATACTAACTATGATGAAATCCTTTATAAGATGAGAGGCAACTCCCAACACAAGAAAGACAAATTGGAAAAGGAGAAAGATGAGAAAGAAGTTTTAGATAAGGAAACAACAAGGTATTTTTTAAGGTCAAAATTTCAACAATTGGCTATTTTTTGGCCATTTTCTAAAAAATACAATCATCAATTTGTTAAAAAATTGCTTATTTCTTACATAAATATGATTAAATTAATAATATTTTCCAAAACTTTACAAGTTTTAATAGTAAATTATATGTTTTTTATTGAATATATATATATATATATGATTTTTCAAACCAAAATAGTGATGCAGGAGCATCGCCAGCACATCAAGCGAGCCAGCACGGAAGCGGACGACAGCTGGACAACGCCAGCACAAATTTTGAAAACACCTTGATATTGTTGCGCAAACATTAATGTGTTGATTTAATAAAGCGCACTTTGTATATTGTAATGGACCTTGAGCAGATAGCTCTCGTCCTTAGGTAGATAGTCAACATTTAATAGATTTAATGCTGGTAGATAGGAATTTAATTCTAGATTTGATAGCTTTAGAGTGCAAGAGGGAAACGGGATATAGACACCCTCATTGTATTATTGTAACATTATCAATCAAGAGAGAAGCAGAAGAGCACGCAGAGAATTGTATGAAGAACACCCATGTACAAACATTTGAATTAATAGAAGAAAGCTTTGATTCAAATTCATGGTTTGTGTTATTTCTCTGTGTATTTATGTTATGCTCATGGATGTTTGCTTCCTGTTATACACTTGCTTTTATACGTTGTGTATGTGATTTCATGGTTGAATTGAAGTCTGGAGGGAACCAGGAATTAGTTTCAATTGTTTCTCTATCTTGAACCAGAGAATTCCTGCAAGGAGTGCAGTTGAATCGTCCGCAAGGAGTGCGTTGACAGAAGGGTTCAAATAAAGATAACTTTTGTTCTAAGTTCCCAAAAGTGCAGTTGAGCACAAGAGCCGTGCAAGGCGTGCGCAAACTAGACGAAGTCTCAGAGTTGTGATTCTAAGCAAAGGGAATTAAGGTTTCTGTTGCAGGTGGGTGCAGAGTTGAAGCTTCAACACTTAGAAGTTGTTGAAGATTTGCCGCAAGGAGTGCGTGCAAGAGTTTCTTAAAGGGACTCGAAAGTTGTGAGAAAAGCTCAGGAAGGATAAGCCTTCGAGTTTGTCGAAGGACGGTATAGACAAAGTCGTGCCAGGAAGGCTTGCAAGGAACGTCACAGGTTTGTGTGCAGGGTGACGAGTTTTGTGGAAGAGCGTCTCGTCATTTCATGGATTTCATTTGGAAGGGACGAACGGTCAAAATCCTCCGAGGAGATTTCGCAAAGATCTGTGGGTCGTTGGATCTATCGGAGTTGCAGGAAGGTTGCAGTGTAAGTGCAGAAGAGGTTCGAAGCTCAGGACAGATCGAGTCGTTGATCCAAGCCAGTCAGGGTGGATCCATCACGAGATCACCTATCGGGGTTTCGCGAGAAAGGAGTCGAGGATTTGGTCACAAGAATCGCGATATTGCAATAAGCGATATCCCAACAATTGAAGGATAGTGTGGGCCATAGAGAAGTCGACGAGTGGAGGACAGGTGGCACGAAGTCATCGGGATCTCGCTGCAAGAAGTTCTGAAACTTGGGCGTTAGGATTCACGATCCCGCGAAGTTCAAAGTCCCGACGGGGAGACGTGATCGTTGGAAAGTCAACTCACATGTGCATCGGCGTTTTGGCACATCGGGTATCGGGGGTTGGAGAACCGAGTACTTGGCGTCGCGAGTAGCGAAGTCGCGATAGAGTCGAAGTCCTGATAGGGGAAGAGGAAGTCAGCGTTGACTGGCGCATCGGGTCTCGGGGATTCGAGAGCCCAGAGATAGACAGTGAACTCGTGAAGCTGCGAGTTCCGATTTCCTGACAAGTGAACAAAGGGGAGTCGCGCGAAGAGAACTGTGGGTGAGGATTTCCCGATAGGGAAATAAAAGAACCTTGGAGTTCTTCGGGCCAAGAAGAGAAGGTCCTGGAGAAGCGGACGTGCTCCGAGGAGTGTGGCTGCGTCAGAGTGGTATCAGAGCGAGAATATCTCTTGCTTTCTGTAGAAGAGAAGGAGAAAGAAAATTTCACCATGCCGCCAAGGAGAGAAAGGCAATGACCTGATCCAGAAGATAGGGAGGTGAGGAGAAGAGGCAGGCCGACAGGAAATCCAGAAATGGAGAGGCAGATGAGAGATCTTCGAGCAAGACTCGAAGAGATGGGAACAGCTCAAAGACACACAGCTAGTGCAGGGGATCTTAGTGATTCCGAGAGCGAGATAGAAGCTGAACGCGATGAGGAATTTTCAACTGAGGATGCATCAACCGAGCGGTTGATCAAAGCCATTTCCAGGATGGGTGCGAAGGCGAAGATGGACATCCTAGTCTAGGAGGGGAACTTGGATGCAGAGGAGCTACTAGATTGGATTAGAGCTCTTGATACCTACTTCAATTATGAAGATATTGAAGAGGATAAGAAAGTCAAGCATGTTGTTACGCGCTTGAAGGGACATGCAACATTGTGGTGGGACGAGCTACAAGCTGACAGACGCTGCAAAGGTAAGCAGAAGATAAAAATTTGGGATCGAATGATCGCGAAGATGAAAGCGAAGTTCATCCCAAGAGATTATCAAATTACTCTGTTCAGGAGGATGCAGAACCTGAGACAGAAACTGATGACAGTGAAAGAATACACTGAAGAATTCTATTGACTGAACATCAGAGCAGGTCATCGGGAGAGCGAAGATGAGAAGGTTGCCAGATATCTGAATGGTTTGAGATATGACATTCAGGATGAGTTGAGCATGGTAACCATCTGAACAGTAGAGGATGCTTATCAGATGGCTCTGAAAGCAGAGGAGAAGCTAAGCCACAAGCAAGGTCAGCGAGGGCGAGGCAGGAGCCAGCCAAGAGGCAAAGCAGTTGCCCAAAACAAATACCAGAAGCCCAAGGAGGAATGGAAGAAACCTTAGGGTAAGGTTGAAAGAGGTGGAACCTCACAGCGAGGATAGCCACACGTTGAACAAAGAGCACAGCATACAGAGCAGAGTGGAGGATATGTTGATGCAAATACTTTTCCTCGTACTAGGGGTAGAGGAAGAGGAAGAGGTGGAGTCATCACATGCTTTACATGTGGGAAGAATGGGCACAAGTTTTACGAGTGTCCAGAGAAAAAGAAGGACATTGGAGAAGCTCACATCACTGAAGCACAGAGGCGAGATGTTGAGGCTGAAGATGCAGAAGGCGGAAGATCGCTCATGATGCGAAAATTCCTTTTGACACCCGAGAAGGAGGCAGAGAGCTCGGTTCAGAGGACCAGACTTTTCAGAACAGCTTGCAAGACCAAGGATAGGGTATGCAAGGTTATTGTTGACAGTGGTAGCATGGATAATCTCATTTCAACCGAGATGGTAGACAAGTTGGAGCTGGAGACGACTGATCATCCCAGTCCATACAGAGTTTCGTGGCTACATAAGGGACACCAGGTAACTGTTACTAAACAATGCTTGGTTGAGTTCAATATAGGAGGATATAATGATAAGATTTTGTGTGATGTTATTCCCATGGATGTATGTCATTTATTGCTCGGTAGACCATGGAAATATGACAGAAATGTGATTCATGATGGGAGAATGAACACATACACACTAGAGAAGAATGGGAGAACCCATATGTTTCTTCCGATAAAGGATAAGGAGGTGAATCCGGAAGTGAACAACACAGTACTTCTCATGAGTGGTAAGGAACTTCTTACAGAGGTGAAGAAGAAGGAAGATCCACAATTCTTTGTGGTCAGGAAACCAAGGATTGTTTTGACTAGAACAAGGGTGGACGATTTACCAGATGAGATTCAGGAACTGCTGGAAGAGTTCGCTGACATCGTGGTAGACGAATTACCTCATTCGTTGCCACCAGTGAGAAGTGTGAGTCATCATATTGATCTCATACCAGCAGCCAGTTTTCCGAACAAAGCCGCGTATAGGTTAACGCCACAAGAAAATGAAGAAGTTAAGAGGCAGGTCCAGGAGTTATTGAACAAAGGATTGGTCAGGGAAAGTTTAAGCCCGTGTGCTGTTCCAACAGTGCTCAGTCCGAAGAAGGATGGAGGTTGGAGAATGTGTACTGACTCAAGGGTGATCAACAAAATAACCATTAGATACAGGTTTCCACTACCGAGAATGGATGATCTGATGGATTGCCTGAGTGGGGCAAAATATTTTTCAAAGATAGATTTGAAGAGAGGATATCATCAGATTCGCATGAGGGAAGGCGACGAGTGGAAGACAGTTTTCAAAACCAACGAAGGATTGTATGAATGGCTAGTCATTCGTTTGGTTTGACGAATGCACCAAGTACTTTTATGAGGTTGATGAATGAAGTCCTGAGGGAATTCATCGCGAAATTTGTCATTGTTTATTTGGATGACATACTGATTTATAGTAAATCAGTGGCAGAACACTTGAAGCATTTGGCCATTGTGATGAAGAAGCTACAGCAGGAAAAGCTGTTGATAAATATGAAGAAGTCCTCATTTATGAAGATAGAGCTCATTTACTTGGGTTTTGTTATTTCAGCGAATGAGTTGAGGATGGATCCGGATAAGGTAGAAGTGATCAAGAATTGGCCATCACCGAGAAATGTATTCGAGGTGAAAAGTTTTCATGGTTTAGCTAGTTTCTACTAAAATTTCATCAGGAATTTCAGTGGAATTAGTGCAGCGATGATGGATACAGTGAAGCAGCGACTGATAGATTCAAGTCAGGAGTATAAGCGCAGAGAAGATCAGCATCGAAGACAACTTCAGTTTGAAGTTGGGGATCTAGTTCTGACACATCTAAGGAAGGAAAGGTTCCCAAGGGGAACATACAATAAGCTGAAAATGAAGAAAATCGGGCCATGTAAGGTCCTGAAGAAATTCGAAGAAAACGCTTATGAGATTGAGTTGCCGGATGGCATCGGAATATCTTCGATATTCAATGTCGCGGATTTATACCGATATAGGGCTAGAGAATCAGAGACTGGAACTGAGGAGCCAGTGATTCAGTGGGTGAAACAATTTCCAGTAGCAGAAAAGCCACAGATGGAATGCATACTGGACAAGAGAGTGGGTAAGAAGACCAGAAGAAAATAATACTTCGAGTATCTGGTCAAATGGAAGAATCACCCAGTGGAAGATGCCAGCTGGGAAAATGAAGCAGTGATACCGAAGCATGGAAAGACTGTGCAGGAGCTCATGGACAGGAGCCCATGAAATTTTTCAAGCCGAGGAGTATGATGCAGGAGCATCGCCAGCACATCAAGCAAGCCAGCGCAGAAGCGGAAGACAGTTGGACAGCGCCAACACAAATTTTGAAAACACCTTGATATTGTTGCGCAAACATTAATGTGTTGATTTAATAAAGCACATTTTGTATATTGTAATGGACCTTGAGAGGATAGCTCTCGTCCTTAGGTAGATAGTCGGCATTTAATAGATTTAATGTTGGTAGATAGGAATTTAATTCTAGATTTGATAGATTTAGAGCGCAAGAGGGAAACGGGATATAGACACCCTCATTATATTATTGTAACATTATCAATCAAGAGAGAAGTAGAAGAGCACGCAGAGAATTGTATGAAGAACACCCATGTACAGACATTTGAATTAATAGAAGAAAGCTTTGATTCAAATTCATGGTTTGTGTTATTTCTCTGTGTATTTATGTTATGCTCATGGATGTTTTCTTCCTGTTATACACTTTCTTTTATATGTTATGTATGTGATTTCATGGTTGAATTGAAGTCTGGAGGGAACCAGGAATTAGTTTCAATTGTTTCTCTATATTGAACCAGAGAATTCCTGCAAGGAGTGCAGTTGAATCATCCGCAAGGAGTGCATTAACAGAAGGGTTCAAATAGAGATAACTTTTGTTCTAAGTTCCCAGAAGTGCAGTTGAGCACAAGAGCCGTGCAAGGCGTGCGCAGGCTAGACGAAGTCTCATAGTTGCGATTCTGAGCAAAGGGAATTAAGTTTTCTGTTGCAGGTGGGCGCAGAGTTGAAGCTTCAACACTTAGACGTTGTTGAAGATTTGCCACAAGGAGTGCGTGCAAGAGTTTCTTAAAGGGACTCGAAAGTTGTGAGAAAATCTCAGGAAGGATAGGCCTTCGAGTTCGTCGAAGGACGGTATAGACAAAGTCGTGCCAGGAAGGCTTGCAAGGAACGTCGCAGGTATATGCGCAGGGTGACGAGTTCTGTGGAAGAGCGTCTCGTCATTTCGTGGATTTCATTTGGAAGGGACGGACAGTCGAAATCCTCCGAGGAGATTTCGCGAAGATCCGTGGGTCGTTGGATCTCTCGGAGTTGCAGGAAGGTTGCAGTGTAAGTGCGGAAGAGGTTCGAAGCTCAGGACAGATCGAGCCGTTGATCCAAGCCAGTCAGGGCCGTTGGATCCATCGCGAGATCGCCTATCAGGGTTTCGCGAGAAAGGAGTCGAGGATTTGGTCACGAGAATTGCGATATTGCGATAAGCGATATCCCGACAATTGAAGGATAGTGTGGGCCATAGCGAAGTCGACGAGTGGAGGACAGGTGGCACGAAGTCATCGGGATCTCACCGCGAGAAGTTTCGAAACTTGGGCGTTAGGATTCGCGATCCCGCGAAGTCCGAAGTCCTGATGGGGAGACATGACCGTTGGAAAGTCAACTCACGTGCGCATCGGCATTTAGGCACATCGGGTATCGGGGGTTGGAGAACCGAGTACTTGGCATCGCGAGTAGCGAAGTCGCGATAGAGTCAAAGTCCCGATAGGGGAAGAGGAAGTCAGCGTTGACTGGCGCATCAGGTCTCGGGGATTCGAGAGCCCAGAGATAGACAGTGAACTCGCGAAGCTGGGAGTTCCGATTTCCCGACAAGTGAACAAAGGGGAGTCGCGTGAAGAGAACTGTGGGTGCGGATTTCCCGATAGGGAAATAGAAGAACCTTGGAGTTCTTCGGGCCGAGAAGAGAAGGTCCTGGAGAAGCGGACGTGCTCCGAGGAGTGCGGCTGCGTCAAATAGTCACCTAGAATATTATACATAGGTATAATATTTGAATCCTTAAAAAATACCCTAGGCAACAATTGAAAAAGAAATTATTGAAAAGGAAGTTGTAGCATTGAGACTTTAGCAAGAGAAAGAAGTTGCAACCAAGGTAGAAACAAAGACAGAGAAAAATAGAAAATAATAAGAAGAACATGAACATATGAGAATAAGAAAAGAGAAAGAGGAGAAATTAAATAGGGACATAGACGAAAGATGGACGAAATAAGAAGAAGACAAGAAGGCTTAGGAGGAGGCTCAAGACACTAATCCTATGGATAATGGGCCATCTAAATCTTCTTTTGGAACCACTTTGACTAGAGGTCATTTTCCTCTGGGAGAATTGGGATTGGGAGATTTTACTCCTTCCAGGTTTGATAGAGTATCCAACCTTAACTTGTTCATATTTGACAAGGCTAAAGGTAGAATTGTTAAGAAATATCTCAAGAGACTTCACATTCCAAGTTCTCCAACACTTTAAATGACCATAAAAAAACCATTGATTATGGACATCAAGGAAGATCTCGTAGCTTTAGCCTCGACAGGAGTGGAGTTCACGTAAGCCTCTGAGCAAAACATCAAAGATATGACCAAAGAGATAGAAGAATATAAAGATAAGATCAAAAATATGGAAGCAAAGATGAGATACTACAATGGAGATATATCAAGTATTCTTGAATTCAAGGCCTATGTTAGTGATGTAAAAGATGATTTGAATACCACCTTGAAACAACTATACACCAACTTGAAGGATTTTCAGGATCTATCTACATAGTTGCTAGCAATGTTATACAAAGTCAAAACCGAAAATGAAGAGCTACAGAATTTTTGTGTAGGACTGGACAATATGAAAAGGTGGCTAGAAGAGAACCCATATGCACCTCAATAATTTCCAAGAATGACTGAAAAAGAAAACAAGTTGAATTATGCAACACTCACCAACTTCCAAAAAAAGGGGGAAGAGTTGGAGAAGGATATATCAAATTCGATAGGAAAATGAAAACATATTCATACTGATGTAGAAAATTTGACTAAAAGATGCAAGTTGCCTAAAATTGGAGATCCAGGTCAGCCAAGGCCAACAGAAGAAGTCCTTACAGAGATAGATGAAACTTTGCATTCAAGGATAATCTCTTTGAGAATGGATCAGCGAGTCATTAAGGCAGTGCAAAGGGAACAAATAACAACACCTTCTAAAGATTACAACTTACTAAGTTCCTTTTTTATCACACTAAAAAATGATATGGACATCATGTCTCAAGATGTCGCCACATATGCGACTATGTTAGAAGATTTGTTCTTTATGAAAGGAATAATAATTGCATCTTATCATGAAGTGTGGACTGCATACTTTAAAGACAAAGTCGAGGGACGATTGTAATATTTTTCTTTGTTGTAATGTCTAAAGTTAGGAAAAGACAAGCTAGAGAAGTCCAATAATTGTAACTTCCAATGGGAAGTCAAGAAATCCCAGGAAACAATTATGGATCATTGGCTATATATGTACAAGAGAACCTAGTTGAAAGCCCCCTTACTTTTTGTAACTTTTGGAACTATTTTTGAAACTTTTAATGAGAAGAATCCCTCAAGGAAATTTTGGAGGATAAGTGATTTGGTGTTGTGTGATGTTCTTGCTATGAACTATTTATAGATTTTGTATTGTCATCTTCACTGTTGTAAGGCTATATTATTCATATGATGAACTATTATTTTTATGTGTTTTTATAGCTTTGCATTCTATTACTTTTTATATATTGTCCCTCAAGCAACAAAAGAAGGAAAATACATGTCCCTCGGGAAACAAAAGAAGGAAAATACATGTCCCTCAGGCAACAAAAGAAGGAAAATAAATTATTACCTAAGTACTATGGTCCCTCTAAGGTGTTGCAAAGGATTGAAAGTATTTTTACAAATTGGAGTTGCCTCCATCTTCACATGTACATCTAGTCTCCCATGTTTCTTTCTTAAAATGGGTAATCGACAACCAGATCCCTATTCATACTATTTTACCATATATTAACGAAGAAGGGAACATCATACTAGAATTGGAAACAATCCTTGAAACATGGATCAAGAAACTACAAAATTGAGCAATTACTTAGTACCTCATCAAGTGGGAGAACCTACTAGTAGAAGAGATGTGGGAGGACAAGTTCTTCATGCAGAAACATCCACAATTAATCAAGCGTTGAGGGAAACACTTATTTGAAGAGGAGGGGCATATCAAGCCCTAGATACTGAGTTATTACATTTCTATTGTTGTATTAGTGTTGTCCTCATTGGTTGTCTAGGCCATTTAATGTTGGCTAGACCCTTTAATTGTAATTGTACCTTTTATCTCCTATATATACCTAGGAGACCTAGTATTAGAGATCATCTCATTTGGTACATTTTTTATATTTTAAGAGAAGGTTTCTCATTTATTCTTCTATCTCATACTCAAGGAATGGAGTTGATTCTCATTCTCTCTTTCTATTTTTATTCTATTTGGGTGTTTGTTGCATAACATATGATTATTTGTGCTCGCTCTCTCTCACATTATATATATATATATATATATATATATATATATATAGAGAGAGAGAGAGAGAGA
>ML843369.1:50327-62121 GCA_009831015.1 Picea engelmannii
AAAATAAATAAAAATCAAAAGTAAACTTAGAAAACCCTCAAATTTATGAGAAAGTTGGTACATCTGGAACATGTGAAGCCTAATTTTTATGAAAAAAATGTTTTCCTAGCTGATTTGTTAGTTATGAACTCAACCATGCAATTAGATTTGATCCAAAAGAAATACCAAAATGTGTGTATCTAAAAATGTCCACTTAGCCTATTTGCAAAAGCTTATGATCTAACCCATTCAATAATTGAAGTTTACTCTAGAAAATCTCTGATACCATGTTTGAAATTGTACAAGATCATAACATAACAACAAACTCACGCTTGACATAGGATATACATGGTAAAATATAGAAAGGAAAACATTCATGGAGCAAAGGGGAGAGCTTAATTATTTCTCAATCAACTATCATCTTTATTTTACAATGAGGATCCAAATCCTTCTTTATAAAACAGATGTAATCTACTGCATTATTATGAGTCGATTAGGCCACAACTTATATTTTCTAAAATAACATTTTTTTTTACTCATCTTTCCTGAATTAAAAATATTCTCCAAACTAAGATTATTTGTCTTGACAACTCAATAAAAAAATAAATCAAAATCAAGATAGATCTTATGTTTACAACTTAATACCTATTAATAATTAGAGATTATTTATTATACGCAATTTTTAATTTAGATTATTTATTATACACAATTTATTTTACATATGAACATAATTATGTGACAACAATAACTAAGACATCAACTATAAAATGACAAATACAGTTTGTTTTCTAATAATTTTATATTACAAATTTGTTTTGAAATTTGACACATAACACAACACTTTCATATATTTACATATGAAAAAGTTAAAACAATTTACTAAAATCTGTATGTATGCCATTATTAATTCATGGCCAAAAAACAAATTAACATTAGGGTGCAACCTAATATTATAAAAAAATTAACATTAGGGTGCAACCTAATATTATAAAAATGGCCAGGGAATGAATTACAAAGTGGCTAATGTAATTTGTTTTCCAATGATTTTGTCTTACAAATGTGTTTTATTTTTCATTGCACGTGGCATACCAAGTTTACGTTTTTCATGTTAAATGATTACAACATTTCAATTCAATGTAATGTACATAATGCTTTAAATAGTTAAAACAATTTACTAGAATCTTTATGTATGCCACTATTAATTCAGGCCAAAAAAACAAATTAACATTAGGGTGCAACTTAATATTATAAAAATGGCCAAGGAATGAATTACACAGTGGTTAATGTAATTTGTTACAAATGTGTTTTATTTTTCATTCCACGTGGCATACCAAATTTATGTTTTTCATGTATGGTTACAACAATTTAATTCTATTCAATGTAATAAACATAATGCTTTTCTTTCGATTGTAGTTATTATAAAATGAACTTTGGCCTACCAAATTTATGTTTATGATGTTATATGTTTACAACAATTTAATTCAATGTAATAAACATAATGCTTTTTAATAGTAGTTATTATAAAATGAATTTGAAAAGTTAAGTTAATAACATTGTAAACCTAAATTTAAAAAAAAAAAAATTAGACGTCTATATAAATTTCCAAATCTGATTTAAACAAAACTAATAAATATATCATACAAATCTGATTTAAACAAAACCAATAAGTATATCATACAAATCTGATTTAAACAAAACCAATAAATATATCATACATGTTAATTCAATTTTCTAAATTATTATCTAAAAAATATTAATAATTTTAGATATAATCCACTCTCAAGGTTTAATATGAAAAATGAATAAATCATCAAATATAATAAGAAATATAAAATCACTGAAGCATGAAGTATAAAATGACTCATGCATGAAGTAGGAATGAATTAAGTAAAGAATTATAAAATGGCTAAGTATAAAATGACTTAGGTATGAAGTAATATTGATTAAGGAATGAACAAACTATAAAATGGTTAATGCATGAAGTATAAATTGATTTAAGCATGAAGTAATATTGATTAAGGAATGAACTATATAAGAAATTATAAAATGGTTAATGTTTAAACTATAAAGTAGCTATATGAATCAATCTATGATTAAGTTATTTCGTAGAAAAATTTATTCCATGACAATAGAAAAAGTACTTTAAATAAATTTGGTGTTATAGAACAAAAACTTTTTAAATTGGGAGTTGATAATGAACATCAATTTAATTAAAGAAAAAGACATAATTTGAAGAAAAAGAGTATGATTAAATACTCTACTTTATTTATAAATGCATTCATGAAACAGAAAATGAAATAGGCATGCATGCAGACATAGATCCATTAGTTCATTCAACATAATAGAATACATAAGCAGTCTAAAGTGCTAGTCCATATGGTTTAAGACTAAGGCTAAGATGAAAAAAACAAGTACTACGGAAAGTGTCCATGGAACTTACTCTTTTTTCCACGGGAAAGTTTCTCGTTTATATTCATCAGTATATAAACATTTTACATAGCAGCCATTACATAATCCATCCCGGAGACCCAGCAGGGTTTGACCACAAGACCTCCTCCCAACACTTGGAGAAAGGTATCGTCTTACCAATCACGCTGTCTCACGGGACTACGGACGGCTATTACCGTATGGAGCTTACATGGACTAAGGCTAAGATTAATGCTATGGAGCTATTGCACGGACCGACGGTCTGCAGTTTATATGGCTAGTACTAAGGCAAGTAGTAAAAGGGTTTTTTTAATTGGGATATCCAAGAAAAGAAGTGATTTTCAACACTACAAAGTCTACTTTATAGAATATAAGATAATTTTAATGAAATTGGTATTAGTGAATGGTGTCATATAATCCACGTTATTATCAATGTATATTAGATTTATTAAACGACATAAAACAATAATAATAACGTCAATTGGATTCAAGAAAGCCTATTTTCAAGACCCCAAAAAATATATTTATTGAACATTATTTTGATAGCAAATCACTCAAAATCTTGTAATATTAGATGTATAGGGACATATTAGACTTCTAAACTACCCTATAATATTATGTGTCATAAGAAGTTAGTAAATATTTGGACTATTCATCATTCCTTTTAAAACTTGATTTAAAGATAGTTTGGTGTACAAAGACATGAACTTTCTCAATCAATTATTGATGATGTTATTCTTCATTTTGACCCCACAAATACATTAACTTTCTCAATCAATTGCTCATAAACATAAAATAATGAAAGAAACAATACATAAAAATATTTTTTTTAATAAAATAAAATTGCAAATATAAAGTTGCATCTTATCAACAAAAACATTTTATAGAATTTACATTTAACTCATTCATTCTCTTCATAAATATATTAATAAATATCTTTATAAAAATTTGACATGACATAAATCAATGCATATCCATCTTAACTTCAAATAAACAATAATAATAATAATAATAAACACAGCTAATCCCAATCCTTATCCTCTATTATATTTCAAACCTAACCCTCGTTATGCTTTTCAACCTAACCGCTTGGATGAGAGGTTGTGGTAATGTTAGATTCTTTGGGGTAAAAGGTAGTGCCTTAATTGCTAGCCATTATAAAGAATTGAATTCCGATTAAAGACACTACTTATTATAATCTTTTGGTGGATAACATTTAATGGTACGAAACTTTATTTATCTCTAATAATGGAAGTATGTAGAATTTCTACAATGAGAAAAATGCAAGTTGATAATCATGGATAGAAGATGCTTGTACAATCACATTTTAAAGTAAGATTGTATCATTTTTAATCACTACAAAATAAAGGGTATGTTCAATATGGTTCAAGTTTTAACTTTAAAATCAAAATAACAATAAATCACTACAAAATAAAGAATATGTTCAATATGGTGCAAGTTTTAACTCTAAAATCAAAATAACAATAGAAATGAATAAATATAAAAATTTTGGGATACATGAAGTAATAATAATGAAATTGATTATATTATAATTATTGAGTTATTAAGTATTTAAAAAATATTTAAAGATGATGTAATCTTTTGAAAATGATGAAGTTTATAAAATAAAAAATTGTTTTAGAGGGATTATTTTAAGATATGTAACTAATTATTACCTCTAAGGAAATGGTGTAATTGAGTTTATTAATAAAAACTTAATCCACATTCTAAAATAAATTGTAGTTAACTATCAAAGAATTGGCACAACACCTTACAAAATGCTCTATGGGTTGACAAAGTGACTCCAAAATCCTCTATAGGGGCATCTTCCGATCCCCTTGTTTACGAGAAAGAAGCCATCCTTCCCCTAAGTGTCTTCTTAGCTTCCCCCAAGTGTCTTCTTAGCTTTTCTTCAATTATACCAAACCTCACATGGGTAAAATTGCCCAGTTATCCAAAGAAGGATCGACACCCTACTTAAGCTTGAAGAAGAACTAGAGAAAGCAAAGAATAAATTTGTTGTTCATCAAAAAACCATCAAGAGATGGTTCAATAAGAAGCCTTGGGGAGACAAGGATTTCTAGGTGGGAGGCCTAGTATTGAAATGGGATAAGCAACATGAAGACAAAGGAAAACATTATAAATTATAATAGTTGTGGCTTGGTCCTTACTTGGTGGTGGAAAAACTTGGCCTAGGCACATACAAATTGCATAATCTCAAATTAGAATTAGACCTCCTTCCTCAATGGCCAAGTCCTTAAACGTTATTTTAGTTAGTTGTCATCTAGACAATTGACCTGTACATAAATAATTTTCTTTTTCTAGTTTTAATTTTGCATTCGAATTCTGCCCATTTTTGTTTGTTTGATTTGAGTTATTCATTGCTTTCTTTACTTTGCATTGTTTTATTTTCTTAATCAATTTATCTTTCAAAATTGCACTTTTTCTTCCTTTTATTCAAAAAGTAGACATATGTTGCTAACACTATGCTTACTTCAATGAAATTTGAGCAGAGTTGGTCGAAATCATGGAAATCCACTCTTATCCCAATAAACAAGACACTAGTTCTTCTACTTTGTTTGTGTTAATATTATGGTAGTTGCGGGATGTATTAACCTCCATATGTAACCTTTGACTAGAATAGAATATTTTGGAAGCAAGAGAAACCCTAAAAATATGTGTGAAAACCCTAAAAGACATGTCGACTCAGCAAAATATATAATATTAAGGTATTATCCTCAAGGAAGATAAGTCGACCTCACAGGAAAAGATAAACAAAGAATATAATTAGCAGAAGGTCATGTTGGCCCAACTAGAAAAGTCACTGGATAGATTAATATAAATAGAGGACGTCTTGGCTCATTTTTTCACTCACTCTCACTCGGAAAATCAGAAACAGTGCGCAAGTTTGGAGGAGGAGGAATAGTAGCTACAATTGTATGGTTTTCTCTTGTTCAGTCTTTCTAGTACTTTCTTTTGTGTGCTACCCTTGGAGAAGGTGTGCTCTCTTGGTTATTTGTTGTTCTCGTGTGGCTTCTCGGAATCATTCATTCTATCAAAGGTTATGGTGCTCAAGGGTGGCCTTTGTGCCTATGGTTGGGTGACAATGTTGTAGCATTGTCTATGGTTAAACGAGCACAATATTCTAACAGGTTAAGGGCCCACACCACCTTCAGAACAGTCTAACCACTGGAAGGTAGATTCACAGCTCTTTTTCAAGCTCGTTGTGGCACAATTTCAATTTCAGTGCCAGTTGCAGTGCCAGTTGCAACACCAGTTGCAGCACTAGTTGCAGTGCCAGTTGCAGTGTCAGTTGCAATGCCAACATGAGTTGCAGTACTAGTTGCAATGAAATTTTATGTGAAGTATTGGGACTAATTTTTACTTGTCCTAGTGCACCTTACCCTAGCGCATCTACAACTACCTCCAAATTGCAAGTTGGAGCACTTTAAAAAAAATTGGGTTTGTCATTGCTTGTCACTACCACCGGATGGTGTCGCTACTACCAGAGGTATGTACTTGTATATGTTGAAATTGTATCACTCTATTGAGGGTGTTTGCAGCAGAAGGGATATTTTTTCCAAGTAGCAATAGTATATTCAGAGGGATATTAGATCCAATACATTTAGAGGAACGAAACACTCTTCAAGTTGGAAATAATACTTGTCTCAGAACAAAAGCAACTCAAGTGGAACAATAGCTAGACTTCAGGTTTGCATATCAGGTTTGATATTTTTATTATTGTTTCTTAAATAAGTATTGCAATCCTTTATATTTCATTAATGCTAGGAACAAATGAATACTTAGTAGCATGTACTATTAATATAAATGTTTATTGTACTTCATTGCAATATGAACTAACATCTCCTCTAGGAGATATTTCTTGTTCTTGTTCTCAGGTAGGACACCTTGGTAATGCTATAATGAATTACCATGAAATTGTTATTTTCTTATACAAAATGTTATTATATTGGAAATATTTTTTCTCTTATTGTTTATGTTTCGCGCAAGTTATCCTACGTATTACAGGAAGGTTACCAAAAAAAAGAAAGACTTGAAAGGACTCGGAGGGAGTCAGACTTCAGAGGGAGTCATTGATCAGGAAGAAGACAACTTGGTTCCGTGATACTTTGGAGGACGCAAAGGGGCATGCAGTAGATAGAAGCATGGTCCAAGGATTTTCTTAGATAGAGGGAGTTGACTTCAAAATTTGAGATGAAGGATATTACAGGACTTCATCTGAGACATGGTGTAGGAAGGAGTAGTGAGGCTTCATCACTTATCCATAGATGAGCAGATAGTTGACATTTGCACTAATCCTTTGTCTGGGACAAGCTTGGAAGGAATGAAAATGTTTCCCTGGGGGAGTATTGATGATTGTAACCTCGTGTCGATATTCCAAGATTGATCAAACGGACTTGATCATGTGGGATTAGGCTCAGATGTAATATTCGATGGACTGAAGATTCAAGTTGTTTCTAGATATCCTATGTGTGAATTGCATCTGGCCTTGAAACTCTCATGAGTAGTTGAGTAGTTAACTCACAAGTAGTTGAGTAGCCCCGATACGCATCGGGATGACTCCACCTCCACAACAACTAGGCTACAGACCAGGGGAGATAGGGAACATCTACATTTGGAGTAGATGTTCCCTGACATAGTCTTCGACGGATTGAAGACTCGAGGTGCTTGAGGTGCAATTCCACGTTTATGATAACATCGAGATAAATGTATTCATAGAGTGATATTATGAGAGGATCACCATGAGGTTTTTGTGGCTCTAATGTGGTCATGATTCTTGTCATGGGACAAGAATGACCTGAGGTGCTAGACACATGGTGGTGGAGATGGATCATCAATATAGCTAAATGAGGCCCATGGATATTGTGATGTTGTCTATGACAGAAGAATACCAAGAACATTTACGACGATATTTTTTATGCTATATTTCTACCAAATGATGATACTCACAACATGGGTGTATCCATGGGTGAGAACTCCATGTGGGTGTATCCCATGATGATGATGGTGACACACACTACCAGGTGTAGCTCTAGTTTTCTCTAGCGGGTTGTGGCCCCTAGATGAGATTGATAGGTCCACATGGGTGTAGCCATGTGTGACGTAATGGTGCTACCGGTAGCATGGTATGTGTAATCATGACGAGAGGATCATGGAATAACAAGAAAGGCTATGAAGACCATAAGGGAAGACCATGGTTAAATACCTCCCTAGCTAAGAGGGAGTGTTGATATTATGGTAGATGCGGGAGGTATTAACCTCCATATGTAACCTTTAACTAGAATAGAATATTATGGAAGGAAGAGAAACCCTAAACAGATGTGTGAACAACCTAGAAGACATGTCGGCTCAGAAGAATATATAATATTAAGGTATTATCCTCCAGGAAGATAAGTCGACATCACAAGAAAAATATAAACAAAAAATATAATTAGCATAAGGTCAGGTCGGCCAAGCCAAAAAAGTCACTAGATAGATTAATATAAATAGAGGACATCTTGTCTCATTCGTTCACTCACTCTCACTCATAAAACTAGAAACAATGCGCAAGTTTGGAGGAAGAGCAACAACAACTACAGTTGTACGGTTTTCTCTTGTTCAATATTTTCGATACTTTCTCTTGTGTGCTACCCTTGGAGAAGGTGTGCTCTCTTGGTTATCTATTGGTTCTGGTGTGGATTCTTAAAATCATTCTTTCTGACAATGGTTATGGTGCTCGACGGTGGCTTTTGTGCCTATGGTTGGGTGAAAATGGTGTAGCATTGTCTATGGTTAAACGAGCACAATATTTTAATAGTTTGTTACCTCAATATAGTACTCAATATTTAGAATTTGTGGTGGAATACTACCCGAAAAACATACAACCATTAGTAATCCAATCTTATTTTTGGATAGATCGTTAGTTACCTTCAAGTTTCCACTCACACATCTAATTAATGGTTGATGTTTTACCTGGAATCTTGTAGAGTATCCAAGGTATTGTATGTAAGGAATATGATCATCATAAAGTAGGTATATCTAAACAATTATCATTAATAGGTATAACCCCACATGCCTTTAAAAGATGACTAAAACCCCCCATCCACCTCTCTCTAAAATAAAATAAAGGGAGAATAAGTTAAAAGGTAAAGGCTTGGGAAAGGCATTCTAGATCATGTGGGACATGCATGTATCTCTGGGATTTCGAAACCCACTAGTAGCAGAGCAAGGCCTGCGATACCAAGCTGACTCTATTAAGACTATGGACACTCATTGGAAATAGAGAAACACCAGAGAAACATAACAATTGGCCTAAAATTTTCAACATTCCTTGTGTGTAACTACCATGTGACATTGCACTTGATTATGAGGGAAGACTATGTCACGGAATGAAATTCATGTTTTTTCCTAGGAAATGTAACTAGAAATATACTTAGGATGGAAATGGGCACTCATCCAACTTATTTGAAGTTCAATGTACAATGGGACCTACTAAACTGAGTCTTTGGTGCTTCAATTAGGTAAAAAACTCTTTACATAACTCATAATTATCTTAAGGTATTTTGGTAGAGATTCATGGCTTCACTCAATGTGTCACCAATTGTTGAGATAGGAACAACCCCCCATACTATTTTTGACTTTAGCATCTATTGGAGGCTAAAATAGGATGGGGTCCCTCCTATTTTGTTTGGACTTCCAAATATTCATGAACTTCAATGTACATTGTATTTATTGAATTTGGAGATGTTGTTGCTTATAGTGATTGTCTTGTTTCTTTTCCCCTCTGATTCTACCGAGCTCCTCAAAGTTTTCTTAGGTTTTCCCATAATGTTTTCACAAGTTATTTTTCCTTTGAAATTATTTTAGATCTTGCACAAATTTTCTCTTTTTCGTAACTTCATGAAGTTTGCTTCTCTACACTATGTCGCTTCTCTACACTATGTCGCATAGGATTTAACTTTACCTATGATACAATACATGTCACACATAATTTTACTTTGTCTATCATACAGTATGTGCCACATCGGTTTCTACTTTTGTTGTGACACATCACATCTTCATGAATTTATCCTTATCATGAAAAAAGAACTTTCTGAGAAAACTCTTTGCCTCTACCTATTCATCGCATCCTCCAAATCTTCTTCTCACTGCAATATACCACATGTGCATACACTTTATTCTTGTGAGACACGTTACATGAATTGAAAGATTCCTTCCTCCGGTGTATCACATAGTAAAATATTTTTCATGTGACATATCGCATGAACACAAAATTTGTGTTTGTGCGACACTCTACATCCACCTCAAGTTTCCTCTCTCCAATACTTATCGCAACAAAAATTATTTTGTCTGCGACATTTTTTTCTAGGTTACAAATCCTGGGGAAAACCCCCGAGTACTTCCCCTCATTAGAGGATGGTACCTAGGGTAAACCCTATAATATTCAGGCCACAAGTCCAATCAACAACAAGGCTCGGAGCCATTACAATAATATACTCATTAAGAGCTCAACATGTCACTTGTGGGAATTGAACCTGGATGGGCAGGATAACAATCATTCATTCAAACCACCCAAGCTAATCCCAATTGACTATTTTGTATGCGACATATCACATAGATGGAAACTTTTCATTTGTATGACATTCTCGTGTGAACCAAAACTTATCACAATGAAAAAGGATTTGGTGTGATACATCACTCCTCAACCATATTTATCTTCTTGTGTTATATCACATGAAAATATGTTTTGTGTGATACATTTCACCATGCAAAATTTCTCATCCTAGAAATGATTCCATTATCACACCATAATAAAATTCTATATCACATGAAACAATGATTTGACCATCAATGTGACTTTTTTCAACTTTTTTAAAAATGGTTTTAAATGTAGAAAGGATATTTTTTTGAGTTATAAAAAACCCATGATGCACTCATTTTTACCATTCCACTTCAAACAAATAGCTTGATAACTAAGGACTAATTAAGAAAACACATATCACATTCTCAATTATTTGATCCACATCAATAGTGACCAACCACCACTTCACAAGTAGGTTACTCTCAACAAATGTTAGGGTTTTAAGGATTCCTTGATGGAATTTTCCTTTTGCAAATAATCAAATCAAATAATTTTTTTTTTAACCAGCGAAAAAAATGTGGCCATCTCTACCCAATTTCCAAACCCTCATTTTAATATCCATACACATTGTACATGGTCCTACAAAAAAAACTAGTGTATCAACCATTGAAAAATCATTCTTGTCCAGCCAAACCCTTTTCACACACCCATGAATGGGGGTTCAACAATGATTTATCACCACAAAGTATTTAACCATTAGTATGGTGAGCCCTACCAACCATTCCCCTTTACTTAAATTCTTAGACCAACTAGTTATGGAATCGTTCCTCTACAAACATAACCTACGCCCTACCCATTCCGAAGATGAGTGAAACCTACCATGGGTCAGTGGAATACAAGAGAGGGGGTTTGTTGACTTACAATAAAAGAGGGATGTATAAGTTTGAATCCCTTGTATGGTGTGAATGGTGAGATATCAATTTTATCAGGCACAAATTCTTATTATCCATGTTTTCCCGATGAAATTAACTCAAAACCATCAAGGGAGATCTATTTCTTCCCTCTCAATTCTTTCCCTTTGCAATAAAAATGATTCTTCTAAGGGGAATTTTCTAATGGTTTGTTATGGTTCTTGTTATCCCCAATTTCTAGGGAAAACTAATGAGATGATATCTTGAGGCCCTCAGGTTGCAGACATGGAGTACTGAGAGATAGATGACTAACAATGTCCACATGCACAGACAAAGACCCACTTCACAACCACACATCTTGGATTTGTCATGTTGGCATTCATCACATCAAATTGCTTCCGGAAGACGATGGGTCTTGATCCATGAGGTACAAGTCAGTTATTCTAGTAAGTGTCACTTTAATACTTGAGGCATTTGAATATGTTGCATTTAAATTTATTTTTTATTATAGAACGTCTACTTGGAAATTATGCTCTTTACCTTGTGTCACCTTACTGCTTGACATTGCACCCTTGTTAAGAACCAAAAATCAATATAGCATAGAAAAACCTCATAATAAGTACTCAATGCCTTGAAAAAGAGATAATTTCAGATAATAAGCCTCTTTGAGGGGGAAACCTCCTTTTACCCCACATAAATGTTCAAGTACAAGATGAATCCAAATGCGAATGTCTCCTTGGTATATATAGGAGACTACGAGGTATAATTACAACTAATGGAATAAAGCCGACATAAATAAAATAACATTACTAATGTAATATGCCCCAATGAAGGGGTGATGAGCCAATATTAGGGCTTAACATGCCCCTCCCCTTGAGACAAGTGTTGTCCGCAA
>ML843370.1:18075-38687 GCA_009831015.1 Picea engelmannii
ATTGGTTAATGTAATTGTCAATTTACTTCTGAATATCATAGTTTAATTTCTGTTTTTAATCCATTTTCTTATCATAGTTTGAATGGTTAAAATAGACATAGTATAGTTTTATTTCACGCAATTTCCTTTCACAGATTAAAATGCAATTAAGTTTCTTAGTTAAATAATGATGATCTCGTTATGTTGTTGATGGTTTATACATGAATATGCAGGGTTTTTAACATTACTTTGATCATGGCTAAGTTTTCATTGGACTGTTTACCTCACACCTTTCTTTTTACCATTGAAATTAGTATTGAGCTTATACCATTAGAATTTTCGTTTGTTGTCAAGTGTCACTGAGATATCATTCGTCACCACCGAAGGCATTCACACAACCACCAACATTATATTTGAATTGTCATAGTTTTCCTTCTTTCATAGATATAGTTTCTTGCTTTCATAGAGTAGGAAATAGCCTTATTCGCTGCTGTAGGATAGATAGACTTTTCTTTGATAGATTAGATAGTAGTTTGCTCAAGAATTAGTTGTTATTCTTTCTTTCTTTCAATAGACTAGATTTATTTTCATGCATTGCATTGAACATTTAGATTTCCTTTCACGCATTAGAAATAGTTTTGCATTAGGCATTTAGTCCACTTGCCTCTTGGGCTAGATAGTTGTTCAATGAGAAGTTTTGCTTGCAGTAGTTAGTTTCCTTTGCTTACTTGTCTTTTTCTTTCATAGGTTAGTTAGGTGCCTTTTATTACTTGTCTTTTTCTTTAGTAGGTTAGTTAGGTGTCTTTGCTTACTTGTCTATTTTCTTTAATAGGTTAGATAGGTGCTTTTGCTTACTTTCTTATTTATTTGCTTTCATAGGGTAGTTTCTCATTGAATGTAGGTTGGCAAGTTTTTTTTTTTAAATAAAAAAGGTGGAACCTGCTATATTATAGAGGCAAAAAACTTTTGCAGAATGTACAAAAAAGTAGGCCTGAAGTTACCAAAAATGATGCCGATAACTGGAAACCAGCATAGGTAAAACAGAGTAGCATGATAAAGCTTAAAACCAAGTAGCATGATAATACGTAAGACAAAGTAGCATCTGTCCTGCCCGGAGGAAACCAGGACAGATGTCTACAGTCCAAATATACATAAAACCGTAACAAAGTAAACTAGGAACCAAGTAAACTAGGAACCAAGAGCATAAAAACCTAGGTGCCAGGTGGCCTGTCGTCCTCGCCCTTCTGCCACGTGAACCCAGCCGGGATGGAAAAAGCTTGCGCGCAGACGGGGCATTTCCGCTGAGCTGGTGCATTGGAGAAAGCATCGAGGAGCATATCCATGCTCTGTCCCATGGTGCGGGCCCTATTCTCCATGTTAGACATGTGGCCACGAAGGTCAAACACAAGAGCCAGGTGCTCTTCCCAGAGGAGAGAGCCATGCAAGCTGCCACCCACATCCACCGAGTCCGTTGCCGCTCCCGAACCAACGTCGAACTCCCTCTACTCCACAACCACCTTTGCACTCGTCATTCCTGCTTCCTTCTCCTGTATGTCATGGCTGCTGACATTGTCGTCGCCGGGCCAGGGAATTTCTTCCACAATGCAGCCGGGATTGTAGTCGTCCTGTGCCGTAATGGGAGTGCGTTTCTCCTACTGAGTCGCCTCAGTGGCACGGGTCTTTTCCACTATTGTCAAGTCCTCCATGAACGGGTATTCCACCACTACGCAGGTTGGAAACTCCTCCTCCGTTCCAGCATCCTCCTGGTCTTCCAGGGTATTGGACTTAGTGTCACGGCTACAACCGGCTCCTGGTTCATCTATGGTGGCGAGAAGTGCCCGCTTCTCATCCCTTGTTGTTTTCCTGATAATGGAGGTCGCCAGAGCCAAGGCGCGCTCCAATTTCTCTCTCCGTCGCCGCTGCGCCTTACGAGCCTCCCAGGCCGCGCCACGCCGAGGTCTGCCTCTTTTCCGAACCATAGTGAGAGAACAGAGCGAATACATGAAAAGGCAGGTGAGCCAAGACGAAAGTAAATTTAGTTGCAGGGCACGAGCAAGCTTAACATGTCTCGTATCATGCAGAGAAAGATACACCGAAAGAGATGAGAGTTTGAACGCAAAAGAAGCTGAGCTGCACCAGAGCGATCCAGCGAAAATTAGAGCCGAGGCAGGTGCATCCATGCTCTGTCCGGGCGTAAAGAAATTCACATGGCCAAGAGCCGAGGGCATCTGCCCACATTTAACCTCTCCCATCCCGAGTGCGCTGTGATTGTTAATGAACGCGCGAGGGAGGAGTACTTCCACCCTATGTCTGTTGCAGAGAACTTCCCCCATCGTTAATGTTAGCTTGTGGGTGGCAGCCCTCGGCATTTAAGCCCAGGCCGAGTGCGCCTCCATCTTTCACCAAATGGCTGCGTGTCACCCCATCCGGGGAATGTAGGTTGGCAAGTTAAAGAAGTTTGTTTTTGTCATTTTCTTATTATGCTTGGAATTTTTCTTTTGCTTATTGTTTTCTTTACATAGAGTTTTCATTTGATTTCTAGGAACTATCCATTGATCCTTGGCCCAAAAGTACTTAGGTTACCTAGTTTCAAGTTGCTTAGTAGGATTTGCTCATTAGATAGGTTTGCTTGAGTAGATTAGCCTTAGATAGCTGCGTTCCTTAGTTAGACTATAATCCTACCAACCTTCTACCTTTGGCATATATTTTTCTACAACTCTAAGTTTACTTACCTCGGGTTGACAATTTAATTGAGGGTAGTTTAGTGTCTTTTTTAGTACATATATAACACCCATCATTTTTGGCGCCGTTGCCGGGAAGTTGTCTCAAGGTAAGAAGTAATTAGGAATTAGATCATTTCTATACCTTAGCATTAGTTTGGTGGCGGGGGAAATTTAAGACGAGAGGTAAGAACCTGCGCATCTGCTATAGCAGGTTCCCCCAAACCCAATGGTAGTTTTTCTTTTTGTTTTTATTTTTCATGAATAGACCTAGGAATCAAATGGTAGTTTTTTCTTTTTGTTTTTTCTTTCTTTCATGAATAGGCCTAGAGACCCACAAGGTAGATACATTAAATCAAAATCAGACCTTTCAACCAAGGTTCCTTTCGATCTCTTTGGGGGAAGGAACGTCCTGCTTATAAAATCTGCAGACAGATACCGAAAAATAGAAGCTAGCTCGACTCAAAGAGATAAAATAGTCTATGAAGGGGCTAACACAGGGAACACTATAGAACAATAAATTGAAGCATCAATCATATTAGGACATGAGGCAAGACCAGTCGAGTCTGCCACATAACCAAACAATACAACCTTTGCTTTTACACCACCACCAGGGGACCCTAATTTTAAGGACATCATATACCCTGAACATGTGAATCTTTTGTTTGGGAGTTCAGCCAATGTAATCGTCTCTCAAATTGACACATAAACTTTGGCACCAATAGTCTCAACCAACTCGAGTAGAGTCCCAAACATCCAACCAGTGGGTAGACCTTTCCATCAAAGGGAAACCTTGTTTTCTTCAAAAGTAAAACCACCTAGGTATTCTCTTTTCGGAAATCAAGCCAATATGGATGATCAGGAGGACCATAACAATGTAAGACATGGAGAGGAAGAAGAAACTGGAAACCAAACCAAAAATACCTTCGGGTTTCCTATTTTAGAAACCACTCCAAATGTCAACAAGAAGAATATTCCTCTCTCGGCACTGCCTACCTTTTATGGTAAAAACAGTGAAGATCCAGACACCTTCCTGTTTGAATTTGACATCTTGTGTAGGAGTTACAACTACATACAAGATGCCCAGAAATTAAAACTCTTTCCTACCACCCTCAAAGACTCTGCACTAAGATGGTTGATGGGGTTGGGAGAATCCAGTATTAGGTCTTGGGAAGCCATGAAAGACATATTTCTCAAGAAGTACCAAGACTACTGCAAGACCAAAGAGTCTCGTAATGACATTTTTAACATCCAACAATTAGAGGACGAGACCCTCGAATATTATATGGAAAGATTTGGTTATATCTCCCAGAATTCAAAATACTATGACCTCCCAGAGGATGCAATTAGGGCTCTTTTCCTTAAGGGATTTTTAGAAGAGTATCCAGAGATGCTTAACCTGATGGAATTAGGTGATATTTCTCATAAACCCTTTGCTGAAATATGTGAAATGTGTAAAAACTACTCAAGGAGTAGAGCCAAAACATAAAATAATGTTTGGGACCCTTACAATAGAAGCTTAAAACCAGTTAGTTCAGGTGGTATTACGAGATCAGAGATAGGGAACCTTTTATAAAACTTTAAGATTGACATCTTAAGCACAATAGGTTTCCAATTGGACACCCTTAAAATAAAAAAGAAACAGGAGGAGGAAAATTCAACAATGAGCATATATTGCCCAAGATGCAGGGGGAAGCATTCCTCAAGGGAGTGCCCATTAGATAACATTTTAGTTTGTGTCTTCTATACATAAGACCATGTGATTGAAAAATGTCCATCATTGTTTGGTTTATAAGCCATTTGTAGGAGCGAAGATCCTGGGGAGTCTTCTTATACACCTAGGAGGCCATGGCAGCCTAGGAATAAACCCACATACCTGGATCTACAGTCTCAAGTTCCACCCTATTATCAACAACAACAATGGAACTCACCAGGTTGGAAAAATTGGTCTACTCAGTACCAACATCCTTGGATTCAAGGGTGGAGGGGAGGACACAACCAAGGAAACCCTAAAGCTCCACCTATCCCTATGTACAACCATCCTTATCCTCAGTTCTCATCAAATGCTCCACAAATTTTGCCAGGATTTGTTCCACCACCTTTACCTCCTCTCCCACAACAACAACCGCTACAATTTCAAAATGAAAGCTCCCCGAAACTGACACTATTATCGGCACAACCAGTGCCAAATCCTAATAATAAGCCCCCTCAACCTCTTAACAATGTTGAGATGCAGGCCTTCCCGACATATGTTATTACTCTTGTTCCATTACAAGAAATTCAACTAAGATCGGGAAAAGTTCTGGAGAGGTAGAGACCCTCAGTAGTCATCTAGGAAGAAGAAGAAGAAGAAATCACCAAACAACCCATGGATGACACTAGGTGGGAAGATGTTATTATCTCGAAGAATCAAGAACCCAAGATTCCTCAAAATGAACTTTCACAAATTATGAAGGTCCCTCCTTATCCAGACCGATTGGTAATCGAGAAACCTACCACCCGACCAGAATTTGACATTTTGAATGAATTGAAATATATTTGTGTCAAAATTCCCTTGCTTCAAGCCATTAAAGACATTCCAATCTATAGTAAGGTAGTCAAAGAATTGTGTATCAAGAAGCCAGGTAGGAAGCAAAAGGACCCTCCTATAGTGCACTTGGTAGGAGGACTCTCTGAGTACATATCAGAGCAACCAAAGCTAGCAAAGTATGGGAATCCAGGAAACCCCGTAGTGACCATAACTATTAAGGAGGTCTCCATCGAAAACACTCTCATAGACCTAAGGGAAACCATCAATGTTATGACTTCTACTACCTTGGAACAATTACAGTTACAACCTCTTCTTCGGCCTACCCCAACCATTTTGGAATTAGCAGATAAAACTAGGGTTATACCTGAAGGGATTTTAGATGATGTCATGGTTAATTTAGCCTCATGGGAGTACCCCATAGATTTTCTTGTCATTCATTCAAAGGATCCTACCAGAGGCCATCCCGTTATTTTTGGAAGACCTTGGCTAGCCACAACCAATGCATTTATTGGCTGTAGAGAAGGAGAAATGACCATCTCGAATCGTTTCTCTATCCAGAAGCTCACCATTTACCCTCCAACTCAACCTATTATGGAGAATCTATGGTGGCTTGAATTTCCATACGAGAACGAATACTGGGAAGAACCTGTATTGCCTAGTGACCATGCAAGGGCACTTCAGGAACACACAACAGAAAATGTGCTAAACCAACTCATTTATGGTATTACATGTGTGGATTTTCCACAGTCTTTTCCCCAATTTGAGTACATGTTTTGGGAATAATTTCAAGAACAATTAGATCCCTCCATTTTGTCTTCGACATCTTTTATTTTCGAAATAGATGAGTCTGCCATGTCTTATACTATTCCCTATGAGATTAGTCCAGGGAAATTTTTACATATAAACTCCGGGCTAGATAAAGACCAACATAAACAGTTAGTAGATATCCTTAAAGAAAAAACATGAGCATTTTCCTGGGAATACACTGACATGAAGGGTATACACCCTGACACATGCATCCACCATATATATACCCAAGGGGAAGTGACACCTGTTAGGCAACCCCAGAGAAGGATGAACCCAACACTCAAACACATAGTCAAGGAGGAGATTCAAAAGTTTCTATATGTTGGATTTATCTATCTCATCTCTGATAGTAAATGGGTATCCCCGCTTGTAGTGGTTCCAAAGAAAGTGACTGGGAAATGGAGAATCTGTGTTGATTTCCAGGAACTCAACAAGGCCACTTTGAAACACGACTTTCCTCTTCCGTTCATTGACCAAGTTCTAGATACCTTGTCCGGAAAGAAGTATTTCTCTTTTCTATATGGGTACATTGGGTACAACCAGATTCTTATATCACCCGAGGACTAGGACAAGACTACCTTTACTTGTCCGTGGGGCACCTATGCCTATAGGGTCTTACCATTTGGATTGTGTAATGCTCCTGCCACATTTCAACGAGCAATATTAGGGATATTTGCCGACCTTATTCATGATTGTGTGGAGTTCTACATGGATGACTTCACAGTCTATGGAAACACTTACCAGGAAGCCTTAGACAACTTATAAAAAGTCCTTATCAGATGCCAGGAAATGAACCTATCTCTAAGTCATGAAAAATGAAAAATGTTGTTAACTGAAGGAGTGGTTCTAGGACATCATGTTTCATCTGATGGAATAAAAGTTGATCTTGCAAAGATTAAGGTCATTATTAGACTTCCACCCCCCAAGACTCAGAAATAGATGATAATATTTCTTGGACATGCCGGATATTACCGACGGTTTATTGAAAATTTTACAAAGATTGTTTCACCTATGTTTGGATTATTGATAAAAGATGTTGATTTTGTTTGGACCGAGCAGTGCCAAAATGCCTTTAAAACCCTGAAAGCCAAGTTGTCGGTGGAACTAGTTCTTAGAGGGCCCAATTGGACTCTCCCATTTCATATATCCACGGATGCCTCCGACACTGCAATCAAAGGGGTATTAGGGAAGAAAGAGGACCAACAATCCTATGCCATTTATTTTATAAGTAAGAACTTCTCCCATGCCGAGTTGAACTACACAATCACAGAGAAGGAATTCTTGGCAGTTGTTCATGCTATTAACAAATTTCGTCATTACATTACAGGTTATGAAGTATTTGTACACACCGACCATTCCACCATTAGATTCCTCATGAATAAACCTATAACTAATGGCCGAGTGACTAGGTGGATTTTGTTATTACAAGAATTTAATATCACTGTGCTTGACCAACCTGGAAAGGATAATGTAGTAGTTGACTTTCTTTCCCAAATAAAGAATGAGGATGATGATACCCCTGTAGATGATAGTTTCCCAGATGAGCACCTCTTTTCCCTCTCTGTCAATACCCCATGGTTTGCAGATATGGAAAACTATTTGGCCACTAGGAAGTTACCGTCTCATTTGTCACCTCATGAAAAGCGGAAAATTATTACACAGAGTGCTAATTAGTCTTGGGTTGGTCATGATTTTTTTCGCACAGGTCCTGATTTGATTATTTGTAGATGTGTCCGAGAGGACGAGGTACTTAATATACTATGAAGTTGTCATGATGGACCATGTGGCAGCCATTTCTCTGACAAACACACAACATATAAGGTATTACATTCAGGTTGCTATTGGCCAAGCATTTTCAAAGATGCTGCCAAGTATGTGAGAAGTTGTGATAGTTTCCAAAGGATAGGAAGACCTACGTCATCTGACAAAATTCCTTTGCAGGCCCAAGTTATGATAGAACCCTTCGAAAAATGGGCCCTCGACTTCGTAGGACCAATTTCAACCATGTTCCGTAGGAAGAACTATATCTTAGTTTGTATGGACTATGTCACCAAATGGGTAGAGGCAAAATCCATATTTAGGGCCACAAAGAAGTCTGTTGTTGAATTTATCTATGAATACATTTTTACCCGCTTTGGTGTCCCTCGTGAAATTGTTACCGACCAAGGCACTCAATTTACTTCCAAAATGATGAAAGAGTTAACAAAGAAATATGGGATTAAACACTGTAAATCTTATCCATACCACCCGCAAGCCAATGGTCAGGTAGAATCCACAAACAAAGTTCTAGAAGCCATCTTGACCAAGACTGTTCAGTTACATCACCGGGATTGGGCTGATAGGCTCCCAGAGGCTTTGTGGGCTTACCGGACTACCTGGAGAAATACCACTGGGCATACCCCTTATGAGCTAGTGTATGGGAAACAAGTACTTTTACGTATAGAATTCCAAGTAAGGACCTTCCATATTGCCGCAGAGTTAGGATTGAACCTGGATGAGGCTCAAAAGAAACAATCCCTACAACTAAATGAGTTGGATGAAATCAGGCAAGATTCCATCCAACAGACGATATTAGTCCAAAACTAGAGGAGCAAGTGGCATGAAAAGTTTATTAAGAAGAAGCACTTCCAGCTTGGTGATTGGGCCCTGTTGTTTGATTCCCGATTCAAAACCTTCAAAGGAAAACTCACCACCCGATGGTTGGGCCCTTACGAGGTAGACACTGTATATGACAATGGAGCTGTAAAAATTAAAACAATTGATGATGGACAAGTCTCCTTTGTGGTAAATGGATATCAACTTAAATTTTATCATAAGCCCATTTCCAGAGAATATTTTCTATAGGTCATGACAGCTGACAAGGCATTGGCCTTATTAGATGGGGAAGTTCCCCCTTGTTCTTGAATTTTTTTCCGAATTTCCTACTGTATATATGTAAATAGTTTTTGCATTTTGTTAATAAGGCAATTCTAGATATTTTTGTAAGTATTTATTTCACCAAGAGTACATGGTTTCAAGGATTCTTTCTTAAAAACATTGTTATACTTGAATTTTGTGTTGCTAAAGCATCAAATGAATATTGACTTACTGTATTTAGCCATATTTTCTCAAACATTATCATTTTTTAAGGCATTCTAAAGAAGTTGCTCTTGAAACTCTTCACCACTGTATAAGGAAGCGATACCATAACTATCAAGCCTAGAGGTCTCTCGTACAGTTTTTCCAAGAAACCTGAGTAAGTGAGTCAAGTGTCTTTATAAAAGAGTAACAAGGAAGTCTAATTAGTGGTTAGTTATGGAAACATCACAATAACTACAAAGGAAAAAAGTAAGTTGAGCCTAGAGATACCTTTTTGTTCTTTCTCAATGGTACCATCCACTACACACTAAATAGCTTGATTATATCATATCTTTAGATAGGCCATGTCTGCTTAAGTACCCCTTACATCAGGAAAATCACTAATAATATAACGAAAAATCATCCTCTAACATAAATACCATCCCAGTTAAAAAGAAAAAGAAAGAAAAAGTTGTTTCAGAGTTGTTCCCCCATCTTCTTGCATAAGAAATCTTATACTAAAATCTTAAAGGATGGAGGGCCAGTCTCTAAGGGTTTAAGAGGATAACCCGCCGGGATACTGAACAGGTCTGTTGGAAGTGGGTACCATCCTGTGGTATGAATAGGTAAACCCGCCAGAGTACTGAACAAGCTTGCTGGCAACATGACATTCTACTTAGTGAGGATGACGATCTGACAAAAATAAATAATAAATCTAAACTTGTCCTGATGTACGACATTACTTGCAGAAAAAGATGACATGGAGTATGTGTGGTTAAGCTAAGGTTAATGAATCTCATCAACTTTCCATTGGGAAATGACTCTAAGGCTATCTTGAAACTCTCTTGCCTACATCTTCTTATCTATATATAGGATCTCTTATCCTATAGGTGGGGCCATCTTCTAACTATCTCGTCAGAGCACACTGTGAAATTTTACCTTTACACTTGACATACTCTAAATCTTCGGCTATTGGAGGATACTGACTAGTTTCCTATACTTTTGATTGTGAGGTGTCACAATACTTAGGTGTTGGGGAGGGGTTCATGAGTTAAAAAATGATCATTTCCTAGCGAAATGAGTCTTTGCAAGAATTTTTTTATTATTACCATGATACAGGTTATTACAGTGATAGTCATGTTATTTTTTTAAAATGCTTAAACTCCTGTGTGCTATAACTTACTGAACACATACTTAATAGACCACTCTTTATCGGTTTATCGTTCATTTCAAGCTGCATGTTGTAGGTTTAATAATACATTTTATGCTTGCTATAACCCGCTCATTGTAGGTTTTTGACATTATATGTCATATGCCAGAATAATGAGTGAGCATGGAGCATTCTGCCTCTGCTCATTAACTATTGTGGTTGTCAAAAACACTTCCAATTGCAGGCCATCCATTATAAGAGCTGAAAATACACTTAACACAAGAATACCAGACGAAGTACCGTATGAGGTACTAGATGAGGTACCAAATGAAGTGTTGTATGAGGTGCCGAATGAAGTGCCATTGCATACCAGTAACTGTCCTAGATTCCAGGGAACCATAATTCAATTACATTCAATTAAATTTGTTAGAGGCATTGATTAAAAGATGCTTCATATGGTTATGATCAAATGTCCAAGTCAAAAGACTTGGACATTGATCTAAATATGCACCAATCCATTGCTCCCAAGCTTTCCATCGAATTCGAATCTCCCACACATGGAACCTCACGTGCACATGTGGGCAATGTACTCCACCATAAGAGCATCCAAAATCGGGTTGGGCACTCTATTATCTCATTTACCCTTGCTAATTTCTCTCCTCTGCGTTAGGAAATCGCGCCCAACCTCTGCCATCTCGTCCTCTGTTCAAATCGCACTCAGACCGTGCCAAATTCATGCCATCTCTTGGCCTGTTCTTAACCCATGCCTCTGCGTGGATTGATTTCACCCTTGCTTGGTGAATTCAAACTCTGTCACAAATCTCAGGAGATACGAACCCTCCTCCTATGTAGACTTTTTTTCCATTCTAGAATTCGCATAGTGCAGAGAAGTATTTTTGCGTGCTGGCTGGGGGCCATTTATGTCTAGCTTATAGGGCCATGATGATGACCTCTCTATGCAATTTGCAATTGGTTTTGATGGTAAGACAACACATGTAGGGTCTCTTATCTTTGAAGTCACAGAAGAGTCCATTTCTGCTGCAACAAAGCTCCCAAGAATGGGAGATAGATGGTTCAAGAATCATCAATTTTCACACTGAAGTTACAACAGGGTGTTTAAGCCCGAATTCGAGAGCATTTCAGGAGAAAAAGGGTTTTCTAAGGAGTGGATAAAGACAGAATTGGTTAACCCCCTCATCATCATCACAAGGTTAATTACATGTGAAGGTAGATACTCCACCTTCAAAGCTTGTCATTTTATATTGCTGGCTCATTTTCTGTTCAACAAACCCTTGAACTTTCCCTTTTATTTTCTCAAAATCCTGGAGAAGATGTCCTCTCAAGTGAGGAAAAATGTGACTAATCCCCACAACAGTCTCTTCCACCATGGCTTGATCAAACTCCCCATTCTTGCTAAACTAGAGAAACAGGGGCAGAATTGGGATGCCTTAATCTATCAATTTGCAAACCCTCACTTGACAGTTAAGACCGACAAAAAGCCACTTAGCCTAAAAACTATCTCTCCATCCAAGACTCACTCTCCAAGAAATCCAAACTCCCTTGCACAAACTCCCTCTTTTCCGGAACAATACCAAAAGCTTGTTGATATTCCTACTTCTTCATCGGGGAAAAAGACCAAGAACAAAGACCAAAAGAAGCCTATTGTTGACCCCCCAATGCCTTCACTTTCTCTTGGTCCTACACCTAAGAAACTCCAAGAAGTAATGCAACAAGAATCTCCCATCATTCCCACAAACAAGAGGGGAGCCAATCGATTTGGTAAAGGAACCTTTCAGAAGAGTACCTGAAACACAAGAATCAAGCCTTATGCAAAACCTCCACCTGCTTCGGATCCCATCCAAGTGTCCTCCGACCTTGAGAGCCCTCATAAGAAAATCCTGGAAGTCTTTGCAGAGGGATTAGAGACACTAAGGAAAATAAATTCAGAACCTACCTCACCTTTCTGATCTCCCATCACTCCTACTTCACCTATGCCCACTCTAGATCCTAAAACTGATAAATTGTCCACATTCCTCAAAGGATCTAAGCCTTCCTCATATATCACCGATTCTATTCCAACCATAGAGCAACTACAAAAATAAAACCATCATCTTCTTCAATAGTTGGAGGAGAGGAAGACAATAGATGCACACCTTCATCATGACAATGCATTCCTTCAGGCAAAATTTAACTCCCTTCAACGGTTGGTTGATGGGATGACCCAATCTAACCGTAGCCTTAGAGAACAATTACATAAACACAAGAGGCACACGGTTAAGTCTTCACAGCAAGAAGGAGAGGCTTCCAAAGCTGATCCTCCTCAGCAAGCCTAGTCATGAGGGGTAACTTATTTTTGTTTGTAGTGGGACCTGCAAAATCGTAGGTGTGGGGGTAATGTTGGGCTCGAGATATGATCATTTTCATGACATTGTTATACACTTTTTTCCATATGTACATATGCGTTTTTCATCTTTCAAAGGAGCTTTTTGAATAATTTTATGATAAAATGGTATAATCGGTATAAGTTATGTGTAATTCATGTTTAATTCATCATGTTCTATGATTTCCAAGTGTTAATTCATGTTTTTCTGTTGTTACAGGGAAAAACGCACCATGTTTCCAGTTCCGACACTCATTCCAACACTTGTTACCGTACCTGATCCAACACTCGTTCCAATAGCTAGTATTGCACAAAAACGCAAGGCGAGTTGGCGGTTATGGCATTGGCGGCTAACGATGGACAAATCGGGCACATGGGTTTTCATCATGATCGCCCCCTCCAACTACTAAGCTCAAGAAAACTCATTTTCAGTTGTCTAAAGATGGCGATTATTGAATTGCTCTGTTTTGTTAGTTATGGCATCATTTATTGTATTTTGCCAAATTTAGAGGTGGTTCGACCCTCCTGTGGTCGACCACTTGGTTTGTAAACTTATAAATACTGTCAGGATGGTCATTATATTGTTAAGCAAGTAGAAGAACCAAGTAGCATAAGCATTAGAATTTCCAGAAAAAACAATTTTTCTCTGTTTGAGTTTTTACATTGCTAGAATTATGCCAGAACTACGTTTTTGGATTTTTATGGTGAATTTGGCTTGCTGAGTTCATGGTGTGATTTTAGAGAGTGACCACGACTTGTTGGGGGGCCCATCAATAGTCTGGTAACTATCTTCATGTTTATTTCTCATTTCCTAATTTATTTGCTCTCTTTTTATTTCCTGCATATGCATGTTTTTATTTAATTAATTAGTTTGTTGTAGCTTACAGTTTCACTTCTCTTTTGCAGGTTAGATGATGATGTGTGTTAGTATGTGTTAATTTTATAGATTAGAAATAGGCTTGCAAGTCTCCATACTAACCCTATGTGCAATTAGGAAGTCTCTCTCTCTCTCTCTCTCTCTCTCTATTAACCTCATGTGCATTTATATGTTAAAATTATGCTTTGATTTATGGTTTTATAATCAAGTTGAAAACAAAGTTTTTAGAATAAAATAGAGTTTTATTTGGGTTTCCTTTGACAAGGATTTTGATGGATGGATAGATTTACTTCCAGTTTTTGAATCATAGCTTGCTTATCTTAGTTTTACATAGATTTCATTCACTTAGTTATTGGTTAATGTAATTGTCAATTTACTTCTTAATATCATAGTTTAATTTCTGTTTTTAATTCATTTTCTTATCATAGTTTGAATGGTTAAAATAGACATAGTACAGTTTTATTTCATGCAATTTCCTTTCATAGATTAAAATGCAATTAAATTTCTTAGTTAAATAATGATGATCTCGTTATGTTGTTGATGGTTTATACATGAATATGCAAGGTATTTACCATTACTTTTATCATGGCTAAGTTTTCATTGGACTGTTTACTTCACACCTTTCATTTTTCCATTGAAATTAGTATTGAGCTTATACCATTAGAATTGTCCTTTGTTGTCAAGTGTCATCGAGATATCATCCATCACCGTCGAAGGCATTCACACAACCACCAACATTATATTTGAATTGTCATAGTTTTCCTGCTTTCATAGATATAGTTTCTTGCTTTCATAGCGTAAGAAATAGCCTTATTTGCTGCTGTAGGATAGATAGACTTTGCTTTGATAGATTATATAGTAGTTTGCTCAAGAATTAGTTGTTAGTCTTTCTTGCTTTCAATAGACTAGATTTGTTTTCATGCATTGCATTGAGCATTTAAATTTCCTTTCACACATTAGAAATAGTTTTGCATTAGGCATTTAGTCCACTTGCCTCTTAGGCTAGATAGTTGTTCAATGAGAAGTTTTTCTTGCAGTAGTTAGTTTCCTTTTCTTACTTGTCTTTTGCTTTCGTAGGTTAGTTAGATGCCTTTGATTACTTGTATTTTTCTTTAGTAGGTTAGTTAGGTGTCTTTGCTTACTTGTCTATTTGCTTTAATAGGTTAGATAGGTTCTTTTGCTTACTTGCTTATTTATTTGCTTTCATAGGGTAGTTTCTCATTGAATGTAGGTTGGCAAGTTAAAGAAGTTTTCTTTTGTCATTTGCTTATTATGCTTGGTAGTTTTCTTTTTCTTATTGTTTTCTTTACATAGAGTTTTCATTTTCTTTCGTAGGAACTATCCATCGATCCTTGGCCCAAAAGTACTTAGGTTACCTAGTTTCAAGTTTCTTAGTAGGGTTTGCTCATTAGATAGGTTTTCTTGAGTAGATTAGCCTTAGATAGTTGCCTTCCTTAGTTAGACTATACTCCTACCAACCTTCTACCTTTGGCATATATTTTTCTACAACTCTAAGTTTACTTACCCCGGGTTGACAATTTAATTGAGGGTAGTTTAGTGTTTTTTTTAGTACATATATAACACCCATCATGACTCTTCCTGATGATCTGAAAGTGATAAATTGGACTAGAGGGGTATGTATAGTCATATTTGAAGCCTTCTACTCCTTACAATAAATCTCCATATGAGCTACTATGTATCCCACAAAAGTTCCCTTCTTGTTAGAAATTTTTGACTTCATCCTCTTCTCCTTCATTACATGGATGTGTTTGGTCATGTGCATAGTTCTATGTCTGGATAGTTTTCTCCATGTCTCAACTAGAGACCATCTAATATGTTGCCTCCTGAAACTATCATTATATATCCCTCTTAGAGCTATCACATGGGACCTTCCCAGAACAAGAGTAATAACAACCAAGAATATCTCTTAGAGGAGATCAATTTCATCTTGCAAACAAGTGCATTGTTAATACTAAACAATGAGAATTTACTTAATAATCATTGTGTTATCACATAAACTTGTTAAGGTCTTGTGAGCTATGGTTTTTACCTAGGTCTGCAATTTTTGCCTGTTTTTCCTCCTTTTGCAGACCCAATCGTAGGTTTTCCTTTCACTTGTAGTTTTTCTGTTGTTTGCCTCCATCCGTTTGAACGATTTGATTTTCCCTGTCAGTTTGCCTAAGAAGTATTGGCCCCAAGACTTTATGTTTTCCCTAAGTCAATATTCTCTCTCTCTCTTTTCGCCTTTGTTGTTCATCCTTTTTTTTTCCCGATCCCTTAGCCATTCATTCAAGTGATCAACACAGGCTGCAGTCTTCAACACCAAGCGCAACGCTTGAAGATTTTAATATGGATTCAAATCAAGCAAGCAAGCAAGATCACCCTTCAACGACAAAGATCCTTCAAGCAGATCAGATCGACGACCATCGGGTGATTGCGATCACAGATTTGCACGAGGAATAGCGTCAGGCAGAGTCACGATTTAGCGAGTCAGAAAGGTCAAAGGGCAGAGTTACGAGGATTCGCGAAATGCGAAATCACGAAATGATCTGAGCCCTCCTTCTCAGCAGGATGTGTGGCACACGATTACGTATTTCATGATTTCGCAGATCGGAGTATTCAAGGATAAAAATCATCGGACCTCGCGAAATGTGAAACCTGAAATCAACATGAGCCGTTGATCTTGAAGGGGACAGGTGGTAGTGGATTAAACGGTTTCGTAGAATTGGGTTTCAGGGGTTTTGAAATGAGCCACAAGCAATTGTCACGAGTCGTGAAATTGCGAAATAGATCTGGTCCGTTCAAACTAGTGGAGCTTGTGGCACCTGATCGACGATTTCATAGTTTCACGGATCGGGAAATCCAAAGTCAGTAGTATGGAAACTCCCAATAAGCGAAGTCCCGAAATGCCTTGGGAAGTTCGGGCCCATGGTCATAGCCCCTGGTCTTATGGTGAATGGGTCCAAGAAATAAGGTTGGCACCCATCGTGTAGAGATGGTGACTTGGGGCCTTCGAGGAATCATCCTGGCGTTCAATTTTAAGGCAGATCCAACCGTTGATCTGGGTGGGCGATTTCATAAAATTTCATGTCGGGAATTCTGAAGCTTAGCATGTGGGAATCCCCGATAGCCAAAGTCTTGAAATGCCTTTGGAGATAGGCGCCAGGTCGCGACATGTGGTCATGTGAAAAAAGGGTTTAAAATAAGCAGTTGGTCCCAGTCGTGTATAGAGGACTAATTCAGGGTCCTGGAAAAGCATCGCAGCCGTTGATTGTGGAGAAGATCTGAGTGTCAGTCAGATAAGAGATTTCACAGTTTCAGGGATCGAGAAATCCGAAGGTGAGCCATATGAAAGCCCCCGAAACATGAAATGATAGGATTTCTTGTGAGATTAACGTAGGGTTGTGGCCCTGGATTACATTGAGAAAGGGGCCAGAGGAAAGGAAGCTAGCTTCTGAGTCTTGGAGAGTAAGCACGTGGTCTTCCCCTATGCATTTAGTCCCAGCCACTCTCCATGAAAGAAAGCAGTTAATGAAAGTTGGAATGGGTGGTTGAAACCTCATCTCAATCCATAAATGGAAGGCGTGGAGGGTCTGGAGCAGTCAGCCCGGAGTACCCATGTGGACAGGTTCCCTGCGAGAGCCATGCTGATCTGAGCCAGTGTCTAAAAAAATACTGCATGCACTGTCTTCAAAGAGAGCCTGCACACGTAAAGCCTTGAATGTAATCACTCAACGACTCTCCTGCTGTCAGTGGCGGATTGCTCTGAGTATATAGGGGTCATTTTGATATTTTGTAAGGGTTGATGGTAGAGCAATGCTCCCGGAATTGTAAAGTTTTAATGAAATTTCTAGTTATCTGGTTATGTATATGCATTTGAGACTTCTTGTTTAATAACAAACAACTTTCTTACTCACTCTTTCTTCCCTCCAATGCTGAAAGAATTCATGATTGACCGATTCACTTGAATTATTGTGTCTACATTATAATGAAAGTTTGATTATAGTGCTGTCATAGTTCCTTTCAGTTTCTTTGACATTTAAATTCGAGAATTTCTTGTGTTTAAATCATTCCTCCTTCGCTTCCGAAAGACTTGATGTCCTTGACAGATATTTACATTTTCTCACCGAAGTCTTCCTCTTACTCACCCTTACTACAAATTACTGTTTGAAGTTAAAATAAGACCTCACCTGCTTGTTCTTTCCAACCCATTTTTTTGAGTTAGAATGATACCATCCCGAGTCTGCATCCATTAGACCACCTTTAAATCTATTCATTGTGACATACAAACTGATGGGTATCAAGCTTACCTCTATTGCAATCCAGAGGTGTCTTCTGGTGATAAAACATTGTATCAACAACATTCAAGTGTTACTAAGCATTTGATAGTAATAGAGCTATAAATACTGCTATTCTAGTTACAACACTTACTTACTCTATATCAATATGAAATATCAAACGTGATATGCAAACCTGGAGTCTAGTTGTTGTTGTCCCATTTGAGTTGTCTTCTACTTCCCGATCATGTGTTTTGGAAGCACCACTATCTAAAAGACATACTATTCATCCTTTGAATCCTTTGTCTTTTCCTGGGGTGTGGCCTCTTCTATGCCAGCTGCATATGTGTGAGGATTTCCTTTTTCATCCTTATGGGGACATTGAGAGGCATAATGTCCCAACTTCTTACAATTGTAGCATCTGACTTTTGATGCATCCTTCTTATAACATGGTCTTTTATCTTTCTTCGAAATGATTTATCTTTTCTCTTTCCTTTTCTTCACATGAGTGGCAAGAGATTTTTTTTTATCACCATTTGTCTTCTGATATTTGGATAATAGCCTGGATTTTTCTTGGGTACAATCAGACCATAACTTGTTGAACTTGGGCAATTTGCTTCTTGCCCAATTTCCTTGAACAAACAGATCCCAAGAAGAAGGAAATACATTGAGTGTAGTAGTCACAAGTTCATCGTCTTCCACTACATCTCCAATATATACTAACTGGTCCTTAATTTATGATATTATCATGAAGTAATTTGAGATTGTTTATGACTTGTTCATTGTCACATTTCTAAGTTGATGCCTTAGAGTAAGAATCCGACTGGTGTTGTTACTTTCAGAAATTCTATTTAGGGAATCAAACTTTTATTTCGGTGTCTTTAGTTCTGATACATTTGGTATCAGATGATCCTTGATTGATTTTGTCAAGATCCTCTTGGCCTTGACCTCATTCTTCCTGAACTTTTCTTTGGCATCTTCTTCTTCTAGTTCTAGAAGCACCTGCTTAACATGATCCAATAAATCATTCTCTTCTATAATGAGAAGCACTCTATGCACCCATGATCTAAAGTTATCTTCTCCATCCAATATATCCTCAACTCTCATACTAGTTGACATTTTCGTTAGTAGAAACCCTAGATTTTCAAATTTTCAAATTTATGAACTTCATGGAACTGCAACTAGAGTGTTGCAGGGGGTGTGCTAGGGTAGGACGAACTGATCCGTGGTGAAATTATTCCCAATGCATTGGAACTAATGCTCAACGAGCTTGAAAAATATATTGCAGTGCAACGTCAAGGTATTTCTGCAAACGATCTTCCTTCCAGTGGTTAGACTGTTCTGAAGGTAACCAACTCTGATACCATGTTAGATTATCATTAACTTTACAAAACAATTAGGTTTACCAATATTTTTATATCTTCTTTCCACATTAGAATTTATATCATGTACTGAAAATAAGAGTAGTAGTAACAAGCACAATAAGACACATGAATTCATCTCGGGAAAACCCCAAATGGGGGGAAAACCCAACCAACCTTTCTTAGAGAGATTTCGTCCAAAAAATTCCAACCATAAACCAACAGATAAACCCTATCACAATGAATAGATAAATATACAAGAAGAAATACCACCACAACTACAACAATAGCACCATACAAGAGTAGAGCACCTCTACCAAGGGTAGTGCACAAGAGAGAGTTACCACAAAGAATAACCAAGATCCCAGATGTTGTAGTAGTTGCATCTTCCTTGCCTCAGAATTGCACCTTATTATGTAGATGCAATTGTGAGTGAGAGTGAGTTCAAATGAGTAAGGTATCACTATATTTATATTGGTCTGTCGATGTACCATGGCCGAATTCTCATCTGAAATACTGGGGCCGACATATAGAATAATTCATTTTCCACTTTATCAATTCATGTGGGTTGAATTCTTATTTGGAGGCTTCTATTTTCACTTTAATATTTATTATTCTGGGTCAACTTCTCTTATGGGGTATTTCCACATCTGTCCAATGGTTCTCTTGCTTCCAAAATATTCATCTCTTCTAAGAAATTTTGTCTAGGAGGAAAATTACCTCTCGTAGCTACCAAACATCAACAAAAAAGACAACCGCTCAAGGGACTTACTAATGACAGTAGGTTGAAGGTGTACTACAACCCATAGGGGTCAACCCTCACTTATCACCTTCTCTCACTTTGAAGTTTGTTAGAGTAGGAGTAGTATAGTATGTACAATATATAGAATAATATATATTTGGCATAATTTTCCTTTCTAGCAGCACAACACACCCTCCAGTCGCATAGGTGGATTGGATGGAATGACAATTTTTCATATTTCCAAGATTTCCCAATTTAGGTCAAAGTTATGGAATACGTACAAAGTACTAGCTCTGGCACAAGAATCACATGGAAATGTGTTGCATTCCCCATCATTACATTTCTCTGAAGGGTCAAGCAATCTAATTCAGATGGATCAACTATCACATGAGCATATGAAGCAATGTTTCCACCTTTCAAAAGGAACATCAACAATACGGTGGATATGAACCATTATCTCTTCATTGGTGGGGCTTCGCTAGAACTTCATTGGAATTATCTGATCCATTAAATTGGTTGGTTTCATGTCTAAATTCTGGCTACCACCTCCAACCTCTTTTCACCCTATATATGTCCACTCCCTTCCATGCACTTGTTGGAGAAATTCTCCACGTCCCATTCCCCATTTTTCCAGCCCAAAGCCCCAATTTATCTCCACTCACTTTTTTCCTTCCACTTTACACTTATTCACATCCCCTTTCATGTCCCCTCTTCACATACATCCCGAGACAT
>ML843371.1:38787-53191 GCA_009831015.1 Picea engelmannii
AAATAAAACCTCCCAATAAATAGAAGTGGAGTGACAACAGAACTAAAAGTCCTGCAACCACGGAAGAGAAATCCAAAACTACATGCCCAAAACAAGACCGCAAAGAGTTGAATTCAACACACAATCAACACTGCACACCCAAAAAGAGAGGATCTCAATTTTCAAAGCTCTGACCTAAACACCAGAAAAGAAGCAACAACCCCAATGTCCACTCCACAAAAAACTGAACCCAAGAGGAGCGCAGAGCCCCCCCAGCCACCAAAATCCTATGAGGAAACCTTGACATTTTCATTAAGCCCTAAATGAACAACATGGATGGATAAGCTAGATCCACCCAAAAAACATCCGAAAAAATTTCGCACGCACCCAATGACTGCATCAACAAAAGACCGACAACTCGTAAACTACAGATCCAACATTAAAAATCCCTGCAAGGCAACAAAATGTGGATGGAGCATCCTCAACCATAGCAACAGACCGAGAAGAAAACATGAGAGACCAGATCTTCTTTGAGGAGAGCGTGACCGCCAAGCAGAAAACTCGAAAAAGGAAAAAAAGAAAATATCCTCACCAGTGGGATAACATCCAACTACTGGGAAAAAACCACCACCGACCAACGTGATCTAGAAGGAAGGAGAATCACGTCGTTAAGAATTATAGCCTGAAAAAAACTGCATGAGGCAACCCAAGCATTCGATGGAGGCCTGAAAAAGGCCCATCCAAACACCAGATAAACATATGCGACTGGCACAGGGTGATCTGGAGGGAGAGGTGAACAAGAGAGAAGAGAAAAGTGGGACAACTATGGTGCGGCCTGCGTCTAGGGTAAACCCTAGCCTCGGTCGCAGACCACCCGTTCGCCCCCCCCAACACACACATATATAATTTTTAAATTAAAAAATAATGTAGACTTAAATATCTATAAAAGGATAAGGAACTTTGATAAGGAAAACTTTAAAGATTAGTTAATCACATATTGACTCTCTTCGAGTTGCAAGAATCTCATTATGCTGCATTAAGAAGCCATGAACAAGATCACGAGAGGAATTGTCCATGCCTATCTCTAGGGCTAATCAATTGTACAAGTTCCTTCACCTACTCTTGTTTAATTTATTTTCATTCTATTTGTAATATGCACAATTCACCACCTATATGGGGTGCCACTTGGAACGAGGAGGGGGACAGCTAGATCGGACTGGCCGGGGGAGTTATTATCCTAGGTCGTCACCCCCACTGCATTAAATTCCCATGGCTTACACCATGCGGAGAGTTAAGTTAGTGCACCTGGCTGAGCTCTCAGATGAGCGATCCATCTAGGCTTATGGTACCAAAAATCTGCAGAAGTCTCGTCGGTCTTCAATAGTGATGGGAGGGGTTTCTCCATATCCTCACAGAGTTAAAGCCAACCCCGACATGCAGTTCTATTTGTTTCTCATCTGGTGCGCTCACCCCATAGATCTCTTCAGCCCTCATAGATTTTCTGGCATCACTACTTGCACCATGTGTGTCCTCCTGGCCTCAATTTTCCACAAGCGTCCCTCCAACACCCCCTCTCACCCCCTCCATCCCCCTATTCCTCCCATCATTCCTCGAGAGCATGGGAATCCCAAGAGGGGCGCCAGAAAAAAAAAATTCCCTCACTCGAGCCACCTGACTCATTGCCTCTCAACAAGCTCTTATAACTCACTTCAGCTATTCCCATAGCTCCACCCGAAGCACTCAGAAAACCTTGCACAAACTGAAAATGGAGGCCCCATCCTCCTCGATGCACTCTCCATCGTCGCCACCTCTACCTCTGCACTATAACCATAGCAACATGAAAGAAGAGGCGCCTCCTTTGCCTTTGCACCTTAGCCTCACCATTGTGAAAGAGGAGGCACCACCTCCAGCTTTGCATCTTGGCCCGAGCTCAACGAACGTGACAACGCCACCCTTAGAGGTGCACCTCCCCACAACCACCATTCTTCTCGCCCCCCCAGTTCTCAGGCCGGGCGAGCCCTACTATGAGGACGAGAGTTGTATCGTGGAGGAGGAAGTCCCTCCAAGTTTGAAATTGACAGATGCAGGTAAGGATTCAACTACAGTGGAAAATGATGGAATGGACAAGGGAGAAGAGGGCTCACAATCTTCCTATCATCTGGAAGAGGAGCATCTTGATCTCCTCTTCGACATCCGTCAGTGGCAGGACGAACAGGTGCATGGCCAAGGGGTCATCAATCAACAACTGGACATGATGCTAGAGGCATTCACAGATTCTCCAACACAAGCGTGTTTCCCAACATGCAAGCAAAGATTCACCCCGACATACACCATTCATGGACATCGAGGTTCTCCCATTGCATGACGCAGCTCACCCCAGGTCCCAGTTTTTTGTTAATTTTAGTCGTAGAGTCGGTAGTGTTAATATAGTTTTCACTCTTTTGGGTTGTATAATTCTCTAAGTAATGGCAGCTCTGAATGAGGCCAGCCCTAGATTATATATATGGAACAAGGTTCCTATAGACGCTAGCAATTCTCTGCTCAATTTTTATAAACAATTATTTTTTTCAGTCATGATAGACTCAAAACTGCTTGGAGCCACCTGTTCTGGTTTTCCTCTTGTCGCGAAACAGGTGGCTTCCAAGCATCGTGAATTTGTAAACATGTGATTTAATATAAGTTCCCTCTTTTTTATTTAAAAAAAAAATATGCACAATTCACCAAATGTATCAAAACCGCTCAAGATGAGACTTGACAGAGAAACCTTAGAAAGTCATTGCAAATATACAAAATGATTAGATAAATGTGGAAAAGAGAAACAAGCCAAGCTTTAAATAGAGTTAGACATAATGTTTGCTAATAAATTTAGATCCTTTGAAGACAAGATTCATAAATGGTTAGACACTACCATGTTAGTGTTGCAGATTAAGTTGCAAAAAATGAAGATTAGATCACAAGAAAGAGAAAAAAAAATTCAAGAAAAGAAAAACTTAACACAAAATCTTAATCTTAGGACCAAGATTAAAGAGTTAGAAGAAAAGATAAATAACAATATGTCACTAAATAGTTTGTAAGGTAAATCAAGGAAAAGCATAATATTATAGAGTTTGATCATGAGAATAAACAATTAGCCTTCAATATCATAATTTTTGGTTTAAAAGAAAAGAAACACGAGGACACACTAGCACCAGTCAAGGAAGAACTACAAAATAAATTAAAAATTGAAACTTGTTTGGTTGAAGCAAAGAGGCTAGGAAAAGTAATTTAACATAAATATAGGTTAATTCATGTTAAAGTAATCTCTAATGATTATAAATGTGACATACTTGATAAAAATACGATCTTAAAAGGGTTCAGAATATTTATAAATGAATACCTCATTCCAGAAGACCAAGTTGAATTTTAAGGAAGGAAGTTCAAAACGTAAAAGAATCTAGGAAGGAAGGAAAATGGGCAATAATTAGGAATATAAAATCTAGGAAAATGGGAAATAATTAGGAATATAAAAGCTATTATTAGGGATTGGAATTGTTTTGGATTTCCATGGAGCAAAGTGCCCATCTTAAGTTTGATCCCCAATGAAATTGATATTATATTTCTTATTTAAACTTGGGAGCATGAAGACTATTAGTTCCATGACATAGAAGGATACAACTTATGGTCATATAGAACAAGAGATCCTACTTTAGAGGGATTTGATGCATATCTTGTTGTATAAAAAAATTCATTTTTCCTCGCATTAGGCTTCACAAGAAAGACACTTTCAATTAGTATACATAGATAGATATTTTATATATTAATGATAGGAATAATTATATAGCAATATGTTATTTCACACCTATTAAGTCTACCTTTTATAATAAAAAGAATGTAGATACAAATTATCCCTTTTTTTATTAACCACAACTCGTGGATATTTATTATTAAAAAAAGTTGTAGTAGAGCTAGTAGAAGGCTTGCAAAAGGTGTTGATTAAGAATCTAGCCAATCTTGTAGTTTTTCTTGATTTATCCTTCTTCCGTAAAAGAACTTGGAGGAGGGAAGATGAATATTCTTGTAGGGTATTTTCTTTCTAAATTCTCGAGCACAAGAATAGATTACTACAAATTGATTAAATAGGAAAGTGCATAAACATAACTTATCTATCACTTGATATTTGTAATCCCTCCTTTGAGAAACGATATATACCAGAAGTGCTTGATGTAATAAGAGGATATATATATTTTTTGTAATAATTCATATGTTCCTAATTGGATTTCCTTTCCCTTGTGTGAATAACAATTTTCCTTACAATGACCTAGGACCTGATATTTATAGTGTGAGAAAAGAAGGAAGTATTCTATTGCTAGGATACTTTAATGTTAGAAGAACAACTTATAAAGATATTATTTTAAGAAATGATTCCAACCAAATCCTCCATGTCTAGATGAATACTTTGTTTTATCTAGAAGATACAAAAGGAAGTCTAAAGACTTGATTGAGAATTTTCTTGCTACCGACCCTCCTTGAAAATATTGTCTCTTGTTATCATATACACTTGTGAAATTTGGGGCCGCAACATCTCTAGAGAATCATGGAGAAAGATAGAGAAAATTCAAAAATATTTTCTAACTTATAATCTCAAAATCAAAGGCTATACACCCTATCCTATCTTTCTCATAGAAGAAAGTATTTTTCCAATTTAGAGAATGACTGTGACTAGGTACCTAATATACAAGAACAAGGTAAAAAAAATGGAATAAAATAGACTTCGTAAGATTGCTTCAAACTCTAGGTAAAACCACATGCAATTCAAGTGAGATTGACATAAGGATGCCAAGTCTTGACTAAATCATTGTCATATAAAGAAAGAGGTCATTGGATATATTATTTCGTCTAAATTTAAGAAGAAATTGGGGTCTGTTAAAGAATTAGAGGATACGAGAAAATTAAGACACTAGTAATTTCATAAGCTTTCTTAATGTTTGATGAACCAAATTTGTTCCCACTATATAATTTTATTACAAAATTATTTTTTCAACAAAATTTAATCTTATGACAATTTTTATTTATTATTCTTATTTATTATGTATTTTTCATATAATACTTTGTATTTTAAAAATTATTATTATTATTTTTTTTCCAAATTACATTTAACATATTTAATTATAATTTTATTTATTTATTTAATTTCAAATTTATAAATAAAAAAACTATATTATAAAAAAAATATTTTGATTAAAAAAATGAAACATTAACTTAATATCATCCAAAACTTCCTTTTAATTTAATGAAAATAAGGATAAATACACAATATTGTTTTTATATATAAAATTAAAGATATTTTATTTTACATTTGGTTTGATCTATTATATAGCTATTATGTTTTTTTTTTGGCTGAACTGGTTTCAAATTGGCGACTTTACATAAATGATAATTATTATATTGATTAAGAATGTTTTTACAAATTAATAAAACTAAAAAAATACTAACATATTTTTTAATAAGAGATAATTATATTAAAATAAATTCTCATAAAAATTAATTATATTAAACTGTTGTAGTATGATGGTTGAATAAATTGTTTCTCATTGAAAATACTTTGGGTCAAAGTATAAATATATAAAGATTCAATATATATGTTGAAATAAATCAATCAAAATTTTAAATGTGTAAAATTTGATAAAGTATTTATTTAGCTTCGTAACTGTTGACATAAATATTCCATTCATTTAACTCAACATGTGTTTAAAAGCTTTACAAGTTCCCCATTTACAGGAACTAACTTATATAGGTTTAGAAGATATTGTCAAGGTGTTGTCGATCTCGGTTGGGTTGCGGACATCCAACATCATCAACACCATGCAGTACCAACACTTTTCGTTAATCGACAAGGCCTAACCAAATTACTTGACTTGGGCTACGCCTACACTTAGTCTCGATTCTTAGTTATGTGTGTGTGNGTCGATCTCGGTTGGGTTGCGGACATCCAACATCATCAACACCATGCAGTACCAACACTTTTCGTTAATCGACAAGGCCTAACCAAATTACTTGACTTGGGCTACGCCTACACTTAGTCTCGATTCTTAGTTATGTGTGTGTGCCACTCCTTATACTTAGCTATTTTCAATAACAAGAAAATAAAGCATCCATTCAACAACACAAGACGAAACTTTGTTCATGCGCGGCCAAACTATCCTAATACCCATAAATGCTATATAAAAGAGAAAATCGCAGTGTGTCGAGCTAACTCCTGCCACAAAAAGAAAAGAATTACAAGAACATACCAACCGAACTTCCCTTGGGCGCTCCCTCTCCGTCACCTTAGCCAAAAACCAAAAAGTTCTTTTCCCCTTCATGCTTCATGCTTGGTGCCTGCGATTCTCGCCCTTCCTTGTTTACGCCCTTGCTTGACTCAAACTTTCTTACCAAACTTCCTGTGTTCGATTGACTTCCTCTTGCTAGCTTATAAAGGGCGCTCGACGGGCGCGCCCTCTTTTCCACCACGACACGCTATCTATCTTTCACCAGGCTGACTTGCCTCATGGGCACACGCCCTATGGACTTCCACCAATCACACAATGCTCACCCAAGCCGAGTTCATTTTTTCCTTCGTTAGAGGGCACTGAGTTGACTTGTGCACGTTGTCGACCAACCACATGTTGCAACATTTATCAAAAGTAACTTCAGTTCACTCCTCTTGGTGCAACAAGTGCCCAAGATGTCCGAGCTCATCCACATAATCGATTGCTTCGTTCACAAGGTGGGTTGAGCATCCCCCTCGCCTGTCTGTTTAGTGGATTCAATGCAATCGAGTGCAAGAGACTTGGGTGCACACTTGACCTTCCTTCCTGAGGAGTTACACCCTCCCCGACCCCCGTCTATTGCCGTCCTCAACAATCCAGGTGCCAAAGCTCCTTTGGGCATTACCCATAACTCACGGGTCTTGTGCTTCCATCACCAAATTGCCTCTTCTCTTTCCTAGCAACCATCTTCCATGGATTCACCTTTCCAATGAACAAAGTGCTCATTTGGACAATTCCTACCAATCCACAAAATCCGGTATGCCAAGATCTCATAAACCTTTAACTTAGGTCGATCGACAATCATCGTTGGACCGTGCATGGGCTCGTCTCTCTCTGTGTCCTCTGCATCAATTCGACATGGCTTTAGCTTATTGATGTGAAAAACAAGGTGATGGGATCGCAAGTGAAAAAAAAGCTCCAACTTATAGCTGACTTCTCCAATCTTCTCAAGTATCTTGAAGGGACCTTCATACCTCTGCACCAATGATGTAGCCATCTCAGTTGGTGGAGTGAATTGGTTCCTTACCAACCTAATGAAGGCATGATCACCTACGTTGAGATGCAAATCACATCTCTCTTGGTCTACCCACTGCTTCATCCTATATTTTTCATTCGTCAAGTGCATGCAAGCTAGTTCCAATTGATCTTCCCCACTTGTCATGAATCCCAAATATGATGGATTTGTACCATAATAGCCTTGCATCATCATGTGTGGGGTGATGGGTTTCTTTCCATTCGTTAATTCAAATGGACTATAGCCTGTCACAAAAATCTTCTGCATATTATAAATGAACTTTTCCATATCCAATAATTATGGCCAATTCGCTTGATCCATCCTCACATAATGTCATAAGTAATATTCCAATAGGCCATTGATTCATTTTTTCTGTCCATCTGTCTGTGGATGGAAGTTGGAGCTCATCAATAACTTTGTTTCAACAAGACTAAACAATGTTGTCCAAAACTTCTCGGTGAACCTCGTGTTCATGTCTAAAAATATGTTCAATGGAAGACCCCAATACTTCACTACATGCTTGAAAAACATCTGTGCCACCTCTTCCTCCCCAAAGTTCGCCTTCATTGGGATAAAAACCGCATGCTTGGAAAAATGATCCACCACAACCATGATTCTGTTGTATTCTTGTGCAATCGAAAATTGGGTGATGAAGACCATCGACACAATTGCCCATAGTTTGTCTGGAATAAAAAAAGGTTGTAATAGACCTTCCTGCATCCAGGTGTTAGTCTTGTCTTGATGACAAACAATACAAGTCTAGACATATTCTTCAATGTCTCACTTCATACACTCCTAGAAGTACCCTCTCTCCAACGATGCCAATGCTCTCTGTTGCCCTGGGTGACCAATTCAAGTGGAGTCATGACATTCCTTCAAGAGCTCCTTTCAGAGATGACTTGTATTAGGAATGTAGATGCGTTCACCAAAATACAAGAGCCCATCACGTAAGAAAAATGTTCTCGTCTTCCCTTCCTTCACCTGCTTCATAATGTTCTTCATTGTTGGATCAACCTGTAGTCCTTCCTCAATCCTATTTCGCAACTCTATCAACACACGAATCTGGCTCCCATCCGTTGTATTCGGCAACTCGCTTTCCTAAAGTGCAGCTAGCTGAGCCTTCCTACTCAAGGCATCGACAACGACATTTAGTTTGTCGGGCCTATATTCGATGGTCATATCAAAGTCAGTCAAGAAGTCCCGCCAACGTGCATGCTTGGAAGACAACTTGGGTTTTGTTGCAAAGTAGCTCGTCACCACATTATCTATCTTAACCACAAAGGGATTTCCCAACAAGTAGTGTCTCTGTACTTGCAGACAATGCACAACGGTCATTTCCTTCTCATGGACCAGATACCTTTATTTGCGATCTTGTAGCTTCCTACTCTCGAAAGCCACTGGGTGCCCATCGTGCATCAAAATCCCTCCTATGGAAAATTCTGAGGCGTCTGTCTGCACTTCAAATTTTTGCTCAAAGTATGGCAGCTTCAACACCGGGGTAGACACAATCCTGTGTTTTAATTCTATGAAATCATTATTGTTCTTTTCCATCCAATTCCAAGTTCTATCCTTCTTGAGAAAATATATTAGTGGTGCAACGATCTTGGAATATCCTTCTACAAATATTCGGTAGTAGTTGGCTAGCACTAGGAAGACCCTCACATCATGCATTGTCCGTGGTTCCTCCCAATCTAGGATCGCAACAATTTTCGTTGGATCCATGCGAATTCTTCCTTGTCCCACCCAATGGCCAAGAAAGGGTATTTTGGTCTGCCCAAAAACATACTTGGATTTCTTCAAGAACAACTGATGCTTTCACAATGCCTCAAAGACTTCCTCCAAGTGTTTCTCATTCTCCTATTTACTCTCGCTGAACACAACAATATCATCTAAATACACCACCACAAACCTATCCAAGAAGGGTCTGAGCACGTCATTCATCAATGTACAGAAATTCGTTGGGGCATTGCATAAACCGAACAACATCACTAGGAACTCAAAGCTTCCATAACATGTCACCATCGTTGTATTCGGTTCATGTCCCTCCGCGATCTGAACCCGATAATAATCGTGTCTCAAGTCCAATTTTGAAAACACCTTGGCTTTGGCTAGCTTGTCAAAATAGTCTACAGCTAATGGCAAAGGATATCGGTTGTTCACCGTTTTCTCGTTCAACGCCCTATATTCAAGGCACATCCTCAGTTTTGTCGTGTCCTTCTTTGGAAAGAGGACTGGGGCACCGTATGGGGACCTAGAAGGTCGAATGAAGCCTGCATCAATCAATTCCATCAATTGTTTCTTCAGTTCTTCCAACTCGGGTCTCCTTAATCGGTAAGGAGCTCTTGCTGGTGGTAGCAGCCCCGGCTCCAATTCAATTCGGTGGTCAACGATGTACCTGGGTGGAAGCTTCTTAGGCAACTCGTCCTGCATCCGATCCTCAAACTTATACAACAATGTGGAGAGTTCCGGTGGAATAGGCATCCCCACTCCATCATCATCCTCAATCTCACCAATAACTGTAGCATAAATCTACGAATCGGATCGTCTCGCTGCTTTCTTCATGCTTATCAGGCTTCCGAGCGGTTGTGCACACAATCCACGTTTTCCGTTCACTCACTATAACCATCTTGTCTAGCCATGGCACCAGAACAATCTTGTTCCTCCTAAGGAAATCTTGCCCAAGAATGACTTCAAAGTCGTCCATCGGCAGAATCGTAAAGCTTGCTCATGCTTTCCATTTGTCCAGCTGCACATGGACCGGTGACACAACTCATGTTGCCTTCCTTTCCTTAGAATTTACAACCTTCACTTTTGATTAACTTCTTGTTACTTTGAGATCGAGCTCCTGAGCCAACTCTGCCTTCAATTTTTTTTTCAACAAGTGCTTGAACTATTCTGTCGTTGATGATCATGTCAACAAAACACAGTTTATGCATGCTTTTGCCTTGGCCGCCTAACGCACCAATCTGTTTTTTGCCAACAGACCCTAGCCATGCCTCATGTGTTCCTGAACAACAACTTTCGCAGCTCACATGCATCATTTGTTCGCAATTTCACCCAGCTTCGTAAGCTTCTGTCCAACTCGCCTCATATCTAAGGGAGCGCTCTTAGGCTTACCAGAGTGTGATGGAGTGCTACATTCCTCCAGAGTCTTTTGTGGCCTGCCATCATTAATCGTTTTTGCTTCCAAAAATCTGTGCGAGACAAATAACATCGCAGCGTTTTCATTTTTTCCAAGTCTAGCTCTTATTGGCATGTTTTCCAACCACCGGCCAACTCTGTCTTTCTGTGCTCTGATACCATCTGTCACGGTGCTGCCGATCTCGATTGGCTTGACCGAATTACTTGACCTGGGCTACGCCTATAGTTAGTCTCGTTTCTTAGTTATGTGTGTGCAACTCTTTATACTTCGTTATTTTCAGTAACAAGAAAAGAAAACATCCATACCACAACACAAGAAGAAACTCCACACAAAGAAAAGAGTTACAAGAACAGACCAACCGAACTGCCCTTGGGCGCTCCCTCTCCGTCACCTTAGCCAAAAACCGAAAAGTTCTGCTCCCCTTCGTGCTTCATGCTTGGTGCCTGCGATTCTCGCCCCTCCTTGTCTGCGCCCTTGCTCGACTCAGACTTGCTTGCCAAACTTCCTGTGTTCGAATGACTTCCTCTCGCTGGCTTATAAAGGGCGCCCGACGGGCGCGCCCTCTTTTCCACCACGACACGCCATCTATCTTTCACCGGGCCGACTTGCCTCATGGGCGCGTGCCCTATGGACTTCCACCAATAGCTCATTGCTCACCCAAGCCGACTTCGGTTTTTCCTTCCTTAGTGGGCGCCGAGTTGACTTGCCTGCGTTGCCAACCAGCCACACGTCGCAGCGTTCATCGCAAGTCACTACGGTTCGCTCTTCTTGGCGCGATAAACGCCCAAGACGTCCGAGCTCATCCACAAGGCCGGTCGGGCCTGCCCCCCTCGCCCGTTCGTTTGGTGGCTTCGCTGCGATCGAGTGCACGAGACTTTGGCGCTCGCTTGACCTTTCTTCCTGAGGCGTTACAGATATGTATTAGCATTCATACTCGATGAACTCAATATATCATTTAGGATTTCGTATATCAGTATATACAACCACATGGAAGCAAAAAGTGGGAACTTGCGAGAAAGAGATAATCCAAATTCCAAGTTCATTTGTAAGTGTTTATATTCAATGAATTCAACATACTATGTCTATTCTATAGGATGTGATAAAGACTTTGCAGATTTGATATAAGATATGCATCCTCTGGGTGGACAATGTCCAGATGTATAATTTCTGTTAGTATCTATTCAATGCATCCTATACACAAACATAACGCACTATTAAAATGCTTTGGATCCCATCCCTGGCACTGCATAATGTAGCTAACTCCTCTGCTTTAATCTTAGAAAAATCAAAAGCAATAATCTTAGAAAAATCTTATCGTTATGAATGCGGACAACAGATGCTCTCTTGCAGGCCATTGTCAACATTCGTTCTTGCTTGATTGCCTTCCGACCTCGTGGCTTCAGAACTCTTATCTTTGTTCTCCTCGTGCAATCCTTGCGACCATTGATTTGAGTACTATTCTGTTTAGAGCAACATTTCTTCTCTACAGGATCTCAGATCTCATTGTATGTGGATTAGTGGTGCGTGATGTTCATGAGCTACTTTCTGGCCGAGCGCAGCATTACTGAAACTGCATGCACTTTCTGCATCCGTTAGTTTGCATATTAGCATAGATCCAATTTATTAAGCGTCCAAAGGAAAATAAAACTCTTTTGCAAATCTCATCGTTTATCTTCTTGAACCCTAACCCTAATAAGTCAAAGGTTAACGTGGAGCTGCCCTAGATAAATTCATCATCTTTCGTCATGCCAGTTTTTTTTAAAGGAGAAGTAGGACCTTTATTCATTTCTTTAGCATTGAAGATCTCCTATACCTTCTTGTTTATGGTAAGTTCTCAGGAGGGTTTTTGTTGATTGATTTTGAGATCTCCCTCTAATAGGGATGTAGAGCAATGCAGTATGCTCCTATACCTTCTTATTTTATTGTAAATTATCATGAGGGTTTTTGCTGATTGATTTTCAGGTGGATGGTTGACATATAATAGCAGTTGTACCGAGCTTGCAGCTACTCAGTCGACTACAAGAAGAATGTCTACCAGTGTTGGGACTTGTACGTTTAGGGTTTAGTGGACAATCTTCCTAGCTCTTGACAAGTGTGACAGTGGCTTATTGTGTTTGTCATTAATAGTCGATATTTTGATAATATATCGATAGAAATCATACTGTTCTGATTGATTCATGAGCTTGAGATGTTTGTATTTCAAATATTGATAAGACAATGAAAGAAAGTAAAAGCTTGAATGTCCATTCACAGCTCCTGAGGTACATGGGACATTAAGGGTGCACACAGGAGCTCAGATTCCAATTTAATGACAGGGCAACAGGAAAAGTTTCTTTACTTTATAGAAAAATGAATTGCTACTGTTTACATTTTGGACTTAGTGTATTTACTGATTTTAGTCCTGATTTTGCTGCATTTGTATATAAGCCCAAAAATCAGTAAAAATGACTTCATAAAATGCTCTTTCACTATTCGAGAGAACTTTTTCGTTTATATTTGCTCCCCACATGTATGTTGAATGTTTGATATCTATCATGTTGATTAATAATATTTTGTTTCTTTTTTGAAAAAAGAATGTTGATTAATGGTATATTTTGTGGAACATGCTTAGAATGTTTGATATCTATCATGTTGATTAATAATATTTTGTTTCTTTTTTGAAAAAAGAATATTGATTGATGGTATATTTTGTGGAACATGCTTAGAATGTTTGATATCTATCATGTTGATTAATAATATTTTGGTTTTTTTTTTGGAAAAAAGAATGTCGATTAATGGTATATTTTGTGGAACATGCTTAATTTGGTAAATCTTGATCGTAACTATGAGAAGGTTGATTAACGATATGTTTTGTTAAACACATCCGTAATTTCTTAATCAATAACAAATATAATGCCAATCTTGATTATAACAAGAGAATGAGAATGTTGGTTACGGATAATTTTTCGAAATTTATTAATCTCGTTTGAAATTTCTAATTTTGACGTTATCCGACTAAATTAATCACATGACTTATGTTCACCATAGTGCGACCATGTTAATGACATCAGTTATGGATGGCTTCATTTTATTTTCCGAATAGTGTTTTAAAGTAATTATACCATTTTCTTAGTCTTTGACTTGTATTTAGTTTTATATTAAAATAATATTAAAAAATCTATACATTGTAATACTATTGTTTAATAATGATGATACTTTTATTAATATTACTATTGGTTTATTGATTTAATAAACAAAAAATAACTATTATTTGATTATGTTATGTCTAAGTTTTCCTATGTTACAAATAAGATTACCAAATCCTCATATATACATTATAAATATTATCGATATTTTTGAAATTAATCACATTTAACAATTTTTGTAAATAATATTTAAAAAAATTAAAAACAATTAAAATGTTCATAATATGACTATTATGATTGAAAAGAAAATAATCATATAAAAATAAAAATATATATTTAGTTGGAACAAATATATTTATGTTTATTTTATTTTTTAAAATAAATCGAATATAAATAGTTAAAATCCATGTTAATAATGTTGATATTTGTTCGAGGATAGGGTGACACCATGGAGCCCAAGTTGTTTCCATGCACATGCCTAATATGACAACCATCATATCAAGGTAATGTGGGGTTTAGCTGCGCCTAGTGGAAAGGGAGAATGTCAGTTGGTGGGAGGATGAGGGTACAAAGGGGAGGTTTATGATGCGTTCAAAGAAGTCCAATTCAAGTTATGCATGGGGTTGGATGAGACCTCAAATGATCATTGAAATGAAAGGGATCTTGAGCACCTTTCGTCAAGCAAAGGCAATTTGAATTGATAAGAGGAAAATTGAACTCCATTCGGGCTTGGTTAGATGCAAAGGATGGTTTCTTTTTCTTGAGTGGGACTCTCATTTGGTTACTATCCCACCTAATTCTTGGGTGGTGATTGGTGAGAATAATAGGGGGCGGCGTCTCCTCGTTGGTGTCTCTC
>ML843372.1:21433-33639 GCA_009831015.1 Picea engelmannii
GATTCTTTCTGCATTATTCGTGGGTTCCTCCACCACTATGGTCACATATTTCTCAAGATCATGCTCCTACAAGATATTTGTTATCCGGAGCTTCCACACATTGAAGTTGGTAGCTCCTTTAATCCTATCCTCGACCTTGACTGAAATGGAGGATGCCATGGAATTCACATTGGAAACTTAATCCAACTAGCTTGGATATGTGTGTACATGTTGCTTCACTTCAACACATTTAACACACCCTAATCTCTGATACCATGTTAAATTATGAGCTTGATTTCTTATGCAGATTAATTATTTTATTTTCTTCAACACTTTGATTCCATCTTAATACACTTCAAGACTACCAAATCATAACCGAATAGAAATAACTATGTAGATAAGTAAGAATCCACATCAACAACACATTTACCCTAGGGAAACCCTGTACAACAAGAAAAATCCCATCAAACGATATTCCTTTATTGCATTAATAATGTATGATCACTTACAAATATCCACCATGAATGTTCTTCTCTTAAAGAGCTTTCCAAGATGACTCTGAACTGACAAAGACCTAAGAGACCTTGCTAAAATACACCTCTGATACGATGCCTCTATTGTTGATATACATCACTGATATGTTGGTGATATATGCCTCTGATATGCAGCCTCTATTGATGATATACAACACTGATATGTTGCTTTGGTATGTTGCCTCTTTATCACTGATATGCTCCTCTATTGCTTCTCCCTTAACCTGCATATTAAAAACTGTGTTGAAGAGAGGAGTCGACCTCTACTTATATAGGCTAAAGAGGAGAAGATGAGAGACTCTAAATAGTAACCTGTTTGCATGAGTTAATCATAACTGAGCTTCATACTTTAGTTCTAAAATAGAACTAGACTTGAGACCTCAGTTACAACTCAACATTACACTTTAGTTCGAAAATAGAACTAGACTCGAGACTTCAGTTACAACTCAACATTACAATTTAGTTCAAAAATAGAACTAGACTTAAGACTTCAGTTGCAACTCAACATTACACTTTAGTTCTAAAATAGAACGAGACTTAAGACTTCAGTTACAACTCAACATTACACTATAGTTCTAAAATAGAACTAGACTTAAGACTTCAGTTGCAACTCAACATTACACTTTAGTTCTAAAATAGAACTAGACTTAACACTTTAGTTATAACTCGACTCTTTACAAGGAAATTTGAAATTCTCTTCATGGTGGATAATGTTATACGTGCCAACGCACTAGATAAATACATTTATATCATTTGCAATATTAGGAATATTGTTTGTTTCTAGCTCATAGGAATTTTATATTCAACCTAACTTTTGCTAGATGCCTTGACTTTTGCTCATGGCTCACAAGGTTTGACTAGGATCATAGAGGTTGTATGTTCCCCCTAACTTTGCACTAGTATGTCTATGCTCACAGAGGTTGTACGTTCCCCCTGACATTTTCACTAGACTGTCTATGCTCACAAAGTTTGTACATTCCCCCTGAATTTTGCATTAGACCCACATAGCATCTCATTCGTCCTAACTTTTGGTTTGAATCATAGAGGTTGTATGTTCCCCCTGGATTTTGTGAATACCTCACAAGACTGGTTGATTCTCCAAATCTCCCTAGATAGCCTCAGGGTGGCCTATATGGCCTCTCATTGGAGAATGACTGTCGATGCTGCCAAATTTAACATCTCCCCCCATCTAGTTGGTGTTGCTTTCAATGATTCATCTAGTGCCAACATCCTCTATTGTACTGGTACAATTTTCTCAAATTTAGCTAGAAACGTCTCTAAATGATTCAGACCATCAAATGTAGGAAGATTTCTTACTTCTGTGCCAATCCATCGAACTGTCTTGGTCAATCTAGCACACCTTCGTGTAGAGACTTCGTATATTATGTTCTACCAATTTTCCAATGCTTCTTCTGAGTCTGATGAGCATGCATTTTCACTTCACCAACTTAGATTTCCATCTGTTGTAGGATTAATGTAATCATGTTGTCTTGTTTTCAGTTTATAGATTCTCTCTATCTCGTAGGAACGGTCTTTTTCCATTATAGATTCTATGTATCTGTGACCTTCATCTAGATCAAGAGGTGCAATGACCTTAAGGCCATTACCTTCGAATGTCATTCTTCTCTTCTTTAGGTCAACACCAGTCAAATTTTTGAAAGACCAATCAATTCCTAAAAACAAAGGATAGGGACAAATATCATCAAAAATCTCAATCACTTCGAAGTCTGCAAATGTTATTACCCCATCGATGTCTACAGGGACATTCTCTAGCCTTCCAAAGGGGCTCACCGCCTACTGATTAGCCATCCTGCACAAATTTTTCATCTTTAATCAAATTGATACAAGTATATAAGAAGTCCATGATCTTGCTTACCTCTTTTCCTTGTCTAGCTAGGGAAGACTGATCAAATGTCAGAGGCATTTCACATTCCTTTACTTCTAGTTGTGCCTTAGATGGGGAAGCTTGTTCTTCTTCTACAAATTATGTCCTTGCTTCTTCAAAAGTATGATTTTCTCTCCTTGGATCAAACAATTGTGCCTTCTCTACAGCTCTTCTGATCCCTGATCCATCTGTAGTATTTCCTGGAGTCACCCTATCTTCTCTTGTAACAGTGCCTCCTCTAGTAATAACAATGACTCTGGGGTCCTCACTGCGAGTTTCTTCTGATATTAATTGGACTTGTTGGTTTCCTCCTCATATCTCTTGAAGTTTAGTTAACAATACTAGACACTCTTTGATACAATGATCAAACGAGTTACAGTAGTTTCCTCCTCGTCGCCCTCTTCCTCTGAATCCACCATGAAGGTTGAAGTTTCCTCTTCCTGGGGAGTTGAACTACCCAGTATTTCCTTCTGACTACATTTCTCCTTGAATACTGTATGTATCCCTTGACCTTTCATGATGAGGTCGTAATCCCTACAGTCCTTCTCATCATGCCCCACATATTTGCATAATATACAATAAAGATTGGTGGGGGTATGGATGTATTTTTGCATACAATAACATTCACCAGGGCGATGTCTAGTTCCACATACCTGGCACTAGGGTACAGTAGCCTGCTTCAAGGGGTTAGGAGCTCCAGAGGTGAAGTATTCATTAAATAAGGGACAATGTTCTTTGTCATGGCCCTCTGATTTACATATGATACACCATATATCTTCTCTTTTCTCTTTTCCTTTATCTTTCTTCATATCTTCCACCTGTAAAGATAAACTAGTTAATTGATTCAAAATTTGACTAATACCTGGGTTGGTTTCTCCTACAAGGGTTGCTTCTAGTTTCATGGAAATATCCAATGCTTCAGCCTATGAAGCGACCTTCTTTTGCATCAGAGGAACTCTAATGTGTGGCAGGAGGGCAGCAATGAACCATTCTTTATGTTTTTCATCTGGAATTTGAAAACTTAAATGGCCTATCAAGGTCTTAAACCTCTGGTCAAACTCCCAAATAGGTTCAGTTACCTTCTGCTTGATATCCTTCAACTCTGTAATACACTGTGACTCCGAATTAGGATTTTTGAACTCCACACAAAACGCAGTCTTGATGTCATTCAATGGCTTAGGTTGTGCAGATCCTGAAACAAACTTCATGTACCATATCAGTGCACGATCCCTCAAGGTAGTACTGAACTGATCTCTCTTAACAGCTTCGTCGGTGACTTGCTTAATGCTCCATAAAACTTTGGATAAGAACCAATGCTGGTCAGGATCTTTATATCCATCTCCTCTAAAGATGGGTAACCTCATTTCATCTGCCATAGATCTTCCTTGGTTTCTTGACTGAGTATGTACTAAAATGCTTGTAATAATACTTTGATTTCTCTGACTACTCTGGTTAATTTGGTTACTTAATGTTGTTAAAACAATCGGAGGATTAATAGTACTTACTTTGAGAGTAGGCGTAGTTCCTGAAGTTTATGGTTCTTCTCGGCAAAGTTCCTCAGTCTCTACTTCTTCTGTTCTTGTGAATTCTGAATACTCTTCGTCTGACTTCCCTACTTCCTCTTCACTGTAGAAATATTTGTCTTGATTCAATAGCCCGTAACTCTGCTTAAATAGGCCTGAGAGAGGAACCTTTATGAAAAATCTCCCATTGCATGTGTGTCTAGTCTCTGTGTCACGTCACTGTCTAAATTCTTGAACATTAGCTTTAAATTCCAACTGATTACTATATCTTCAGGATATTCTTCTCATGCAATAGCATCTTAATCCTCATATTTAAAAAGTGTATAAACTTCTGTAACACACCCACTTCTGTAATCCTCTTCTTTGAGGGACAGAGTTCCCAAGTTCTTACGAGGTTCTGGCGTAGGCTAGGTCTTCCAATCAGGACCTTCACCCAACCAATTCATAGGTTCTTTTGTTGAGAATCCACTGTGCACAATTCATGCACCAAGTGTAGGATTTACTTCCACGTGTCCATCAGTTGTGACCCCCGGCTAAGTCAAGAGGCACCTTTCGCATTTCAGGACTTCGGACACCAGGAGTTCGAAATGCAAGGGAGTCGAATCCTTCGACACCCCGAAACCCAAAATCCTATTCACACCAAGCCTGCTCCGGGATTTCACCTACCGGGACTTTGCGTACCAGGATTTCACGATCTATGGAGACGAGGGTCCATACCCTTCGATTTCTCGGGTGCCGCAACACTGAAGCCCATAGATCTATTAGGCTCATTTCGAGGTTTTGCGAGTCAGAGTTTCGCGATATGCAAAGACAAGGGGTTTTCCCTTGGGCATCCTGGGTGTCGAAACGTCGAAATACCAAACTCTAGCCGCTATACCATTTTGGGGTTTCTCACATCGGGATTTTGGGATATTCAATAAAAAGAGGTCTCGTACCTGAGTTTCCTGAGAGCCGAAACTCTGAAGCTCAGTTATATACGCTACGCTCGTTTCGGGGTTTCGCAAGTTGGGATTTCGCAATGTGTGATGACAAGAAGTCTTGTATCTTAGTTTCCCAGGAGCCAAAACTCCAAAACGCCGATATATATATATATATATACACACAACGCTAAGTCCATTTCAGGCTTTCGCAAGTTGGGCTTTCGCAACTGGCGAATACAAGAAACTAGCCCTTAGGATTTTCGGGTGCTGAAACACCGACACATCAAACTCTAGCCATGCTATTATCATTTCGGGGTTTCGCAAGTCGGGATTTCGGGACTGGCAAGTACAAGATACTTTCCCTTAGATATCCAGGGTGCTGAAGCACCGAAACACCGTATCTCATCCGTGATAGACCTTTTCAAGGTTTCATACTTCAGGATTTCACAACTGGTGAACACAAGGAACTGACCCTTAGGATTCTCGGGTGTCGAAGCACTGACACATCAGACTCTAGCCACGTTATTATCATTTTGGGGTTTCGCAGGTCAGGAATTCAGGACTGGTGAGTACAAGAGACTTGCCCTTAGATATCCTAGGTGTCGAAACGTCGAAACATCGTATCTCATCTATGCTAGACCTTTTCGGGGTTTCATACTTCAGGATTTTGCGACTAGCAATTACAAGAGAACTTACCCTTAGGTATCACGGGTGTCGAAACACCGAAACATCAAGACTCTAATCACGCTACACTATTCCGGGATTTTGCAAGTCGGGATTTCACGACATGCGAGGACAAGGAAACTTGCCCTTGGGTATCGCGGGTGCCGAAACGCTGAAACACCAAAACTTAGGGAGCCATTCTTTCTGGTGCAAGGTTTCCAAACTTAGGCCATAAAATCCTCCAATAGATCCTCAGGTAATTATCACTAGGTTGAGTGACCTGACGGAAGGGTCTTCTTAGATTATCGAGCTATGAACTCTATGACAGGGTTGAGGTAAGCTTAAATACTTACTTAAAAATGGTAGTCCCTTCCAGAAACTTACTCCGGCTCTAGAATATGATGGAGCTTCCCAGAAGGAGGTGCCTTCGGGAAAACAAACCAGGGCATATCATGGGTCATGAACATGGGACAACTCTCCGGGGAACGAGCTTGAATCTGAACTTATGCATTCGATATGTAAATCGATTATAGTCATATAAGTATAAGCATGTATTCATTATTGCTAATCGAAATACCATGCAAACACTTCTATACAAAAATCAATCATTTATAAGTGTACAAACATGAGCATGCATCCATTATATTTTAATTCAAGATGCGAGATGTAAACACTTATCAGAAAGAACACCAAGTGTGGCACCACTGCTGAGAGTGGTGCTCGTTTCCACCCAACCGTAGGCTCAGCGATTCCAAATGGATTTACCACTAGCCACCCCCGAGCTAGACCATGATGCTTTGAGACTCAGTCTCTTACTTCCCGCTTGTCGGAAGTCCAGGATGAAGGTTACTTTCCTTCTCCTCTGCACATAACTCCCTGTATTTTTCGGAGTTCCTCGGGTTCCTCTTCCATTATCCTCCCTCCGTCTCATCCCCCTCCACACACTTCCTTTCTTGATTTTTCTTGCAAGGTTGCGTGTGGTGTGAATTCCCCTGCAGTGGTCAGGTCTGAGGGCTTCTATGGATGGGCGGTTCACCCCCATTCCCTCATTAACTCATGAGGAGCCTCCCCACCTACCATCCTGGCGAGTAATTCATTCCAGGGCCAAAGAGCAGCTTTGGTTCTTGGGACAGTAAAGAGCAACACGGTATTGGTTCGGTGGAAGTTAACGCCACCATTCCAGGTGCCTTCCACCACCTTTCATCAGCCATCGTGGTCTCTTTTTCAGTACATCCCCCTCTCAGCAATCATGCAACATATATATATATATATATATATATATATATATATATATATATATATATATATACACACATCATTTACATTCGTCGGCCCTTTATATAGGGTCCATCAAATCACACATTCACATCTTGGAGTTTGCCATAATTCTTGGCCAATATAGTTATTTTTACATATTGGGGGAAACAGGGTGTTACAATTCCTTCCCTCTTAAAGGAACATCATCCTCGATGTTCTATCTTTTCCATGCGATGGGAATTGATGATCTTAGGGGAACCTATTGTGATTCCTTGGAATTTATACTATTGTCCCTCCTGGTTGAATTGCATGGTTAATTCCTTAAAATCCATGAGAATGGGACCTAGAGTCCTTAACCATTCGACACCCAACACAATGTCGCAACCACCCATGTTGATAGAAAACATATGATATTTCATGTGGTATTGACCAATTTGGATATGCACATTTTCACAAGACCCCCCACGTTGGAAATCATGATTTTAAACTTGTTGACTGCCAATAGAACGTGTAAGTAAAGAAGTAAACAAAATTGGATATGCATGTTTCATGGCATTTTCCATTTCCCAGGTAGCCTCATCTGGGCCAAAATGTTTCCACTGCACCTTAACCTATGCAATGGTTCAGTTCCTGAGCAAGGTTTCCTTTCTGTCCAGTATGCATTGAGGTTCTGGTAGGAATTCTCCCTCTGGTTCCACCTGGATCATAGACCAGTCAATTATATGATTAGAATCATGTACATATTTCTTCAATAATGAAACATGGAAAACATTATGTGCTTTTACTGTGGGAGGGAGTGCTAGCCTATAGGCTACAGCCCCCACACTATATAGAACTTCAAAGGGTCCACAATATCAAGGTGCCAACTTGGCACATGCTCCCTCTTCAGGGAACTCTTCCTGGTCCTAACCTTGAGGTATACATGGTCTCACGCCTTGAACTCTCTTGGAGTTCTCTTTTGGTCGATGTAACTTTTCTGTCGGTTCTGAGCAACCTTTAGATTTTGTTTTATCTGAAACACTTGTTGTTCCATTTCTTTCAACATGTCGGGTCCAATAGTAACTTTGTTTACGGGATTACTCCAACTGACGGGAGTATTGCACGGCCTACTGTAGAGGACTTCGAAAGGGATCGTCTTCAGGGATTCTTGGTAGCCGTTGTTGTAGGCGAATTCCACTAGTGGTAGGTAGTCTTCCCACTTTTTGGGTTGATGCATTACATGCATCCTGAGCATGTCTTCTAATATTTGATTCACCCTTTCCATCTGTCCATCGGTTTGAGGGTGATAGGCTATGCTAAATAGTAACTTGGTATCCAAACCAGCCATCAGTGATTTCCAAAATTTGGAAGTAAATTTTGTGTCTCTGTCAGACATGATCTCTTTCGGCATACCATGCAGTCTGAATATCTCCTTCATGAATACGTTGGCGATGTCTATTGCCTTACAAGTCGACTTGACAGGGATAAAATGAGTGTACTTGCTCAATTTATCCACCACTACCATGATGGCGTCATTTTGTTTGGTCAAGGTTGGTAATCCGGTGATGAAATCCATGGAGATGGTTTCACATTTCCATTCCGGGATTGGTAGAGGTTGTAATAATCCTGCTGGGTGTCGGTGTTTTGCTTTTACCTGTTGGCATTCTATGCATCTGGCTAAGTACTCAGCTATGTATTTCTTCAATCTAGGCCAATAGAATTGTTTCCTGGTGGCCGTGATCATCTTCTGGTATCCTGGATGACCAGTGTAGGGTCTTTTGTGTAGTTCATCCATTATGAACCTGTTCAAGTCATCACAATCTGGGATATACAATCTGTTTCTGTAAGTGAGAAGACCTCCTTCCATCATCTGGTAGCCTCCATACTTTATCCCTGTGGGTTCTTGCTGTAGGTACGAGGTCACGGTCTGGAAGAATGTCTCTGTCTCTTGTGCATTTCTGACTCTTTCCTTAACATCCGTCTCGCAGGTGCTTACTGTTGCTGGGTGAATTGTTTTCATGCTTCTGCTAAGGGCGTCAGCCACCCTATTTTCCTTTCCCTTAATATGTTTGATTTCAAAATCAAACTCGTTGAGGAGGGCCATCCACCTAGCTTGTCAGGCATTGATCTTTGGTTGGTCAAACAGATATCGCAATCCACAGTGGTCTATCATAAGTACAAATTTTCTTCCCAGGAGGTAATGCCTCCACATTTTCAAGGTGTGCACTATGGTGGCCAGCTCTAAATCATGGGTCACATAGTTGACTTCGTGCTCATTCAATTTTCAGGATTCATAGAAGATCACACTTCCTCCCTGCATAAGGACTCCTCTGAGCCCCTCCTTACAGACATTTGTGCACACGAGGAAGTTAGCTTCGGAATCAGCGATCTTCAGTATGGGGGCGTGGGTCAGTAGATGTTTCAGGGTTTGAAATATTTCTTCACATTTTTGTGTCCACGTGGATTTTGTCCCCTTCTTCTGGAGGGTAGTGATTGGACTCCCAATCTTGGAGAATCCTTTTATAAATATCCTATAGTATCCTGCCAAGCCCATAAAGGATCTGATATCCAAAACGTCCTTCGGGGTAGGCCATTCCATGATAGACCTGATCTTATCAAGTTTTATCGCTACCCCTTCTTCAGATAGGACATGGCCCAAGTAATGTATCTGCTTCTGGAAGAAGTCACACTTGCTAAATTTGGCATAGAGTTGATGTTCTCTTAGCACTTGAAGCACATGCCTAAGGTGTTTCTCATGTTCCTCTCTATTCTTGGAGTAAATTAATATGTCATCAATAAAAACCAACACAAATTTGTCTAGGAATTTGTTGAGCACATTGTTCATCAAGCACATAAAAGTGGCAGGGGCATTGGTCAATCCGAATGGTACTACCACAAACTCGTAGTGACCATATCTTGTCCTAAAGGCAGTTTTATGGATGTCTTCACCCTTGATTCGGACTTGATGGTATCCAAATCTCAAGTTAATCTTCGAGAAGATATAGGCACCTCCCAATTGATCGAACAAGTCATCGATCTTGGGCAAGGGGTACTTGTTCTTTATGGTTACCTTATTGAGTTGTCTATAATCTATACACAGTCGGAGGGTACCGTCTTTCTTTTTCACAAACAGGACTAGTGCTCCCCATGGAGACACGTTGGGCTGGATATAGCCTCTGTCCATCATTTCTATCAGTTTTATTTTAAGTTCAACTAGCTCCGATGTGCTCATCCTGTAGGGTGTCCTAGACACTGGCACCACTCCTGGTGCAAGTTCTATTGAGAAGTCGATGTCCCTTCTCGGAGGTAAACCCGGTACCTCTTCTGAGAATACATCTTTGTATTCTCTTAGTGTGGGGTGGTCTTCGAGTCTTGGTTTGTCACCTTCAATTGTTTTCAACATCTGTATTGCATATAGTGGACATCCTTTTCTGCAATACTTTCTTATTTGAAGAGTTGATATTTGTCTCACCAAGACAGGTTTTTGGATTCCTTGAAGGGTTATTTTCCTTCTGTCTTTACGTACACATTCCATGGTTTTACGGTAACAGTCCAGTTTGGATTTATGGGTGGCTATCTAGTCCATACCAATAAACATATCATATGATCCCAGGGGTAATATGTTAAGGTTTTCTTGGGTGGGGAACTCGCCCATAATGAATTGGTAGGCTAGTATGACCTTCGCTACCCTTCTTTTGGTTCCAGTGGCTAACTGTACCAACCATGGCTTGGCATTTTTATGTGGTTGTAGTTTACATTTATCCACAGCCTTAGGGGCTATATAACTCAAATTTGAACTAGGGTCAATCAGAATAGACACTAGATGTTTGGTGACCATACCTTTGATTTCCACCACTGAAGCTTGGTGGTCATCTTGGTTATTATCCAAGGTTGCATAAATTTGCGGTACACTCTTGGCCACGTTATTGACGATTGTAGCTTCTTGAACGTTGTAAATTCTTCAATCGTTCTGTTGTCGGTGCGGGCAGTCCCTCAGTAGATGTTCTTCTCCACAACCCCAACATTTCAAAGGTTCTCTCTTTGGGTTATCAGTCTTGACTGGGGAAGATTCAGAAAGTTTATTTCCGCTCAAGGAGGGAAAGTTCTGCTGGTGTACACTTCAGGCTGGGAAGCTCATCCTTGAGTTCTTTTTATAGTCCTTAAATCTTGGGGATTTAAACCCCTTTTTCTAGAATCCCGAACTATTCTTCTGCTTCTATCTTTCACGAGGTCCTATCCAGTGCCCAAGTTATTCATAACAATATCTTGCCTTTTGGATAGTATCTTCTAGGGTCTTTGGTTCGTCAAATTCAATCATGTTCTGATTGTCCTTAGGTATTCCATTGATGAATCGTTTCACCTTTTCCTTTTCTGCTTTTATGTAGGGTGCATACCTCAGACTCTCGAGGAATCTGCTAACTTATTCCTCTATGGTGAGTTACCCCAGCTTGAGTTCATAGAATTCTTTTGTCTTTTCGTCGAAGTATTTTTCCGACAGATATTTCTTCCTGAAGTATTTCTCAAACTATTCCCAAGACAAGTCTTCTTCGTGAATCCCTTTTACATTCTTAAGGTCTTCCCACCAAATGGAAGCCTTTCCATTCAAGTTGAAGGTGGCTACTCGGGCCTTCAAGTTTTCTGAAAAATCATGGACTCTGAAATACTTCTTTAGTCCGAGCAACCAGGCCTCTGCTTCCTCTCCTTTCTTTATTTCATCGTCGAAGGAGGGTGGTTTGGCCTTTTTGAACTCTTCGAGATTATGAATCTTGGAAAGTTTTCGCTTCTTTCATTTTCTTCGAGAATGAGAACTAGTTCTGCTGCTAGAAGATCCCTCCGAGTCGCCAGCTTCCTTTCCAGAAGAATTGTCCGACGCTTGTCCCTTATCTCTGGGGTGGACCTTTATTGAGGTGCTCCTCTCAGTGTGGCCACTGACATGACCACGTTTTTGTAACTCAGGTTCACATTGCAATTGTCTTTGTATGTCGGATAAGCTTTGTAGTAAAACTGCATTAATTTTCGTTTTCTTCTCTTGTTCTTTTATCATCCTCTCGTTGTTAGCCTTGCAGCTCTGCAATTCGACCATGAGTCTCCTCATAGTCTCAGCTAGATCTGGAGGGGTCCCTACCGCCCTCCTTTCGTCAGAACCTTCGTCTCTATTGTGGGAGCCCTCCCCTACTTCATGGTGAGTCACCATTCTATACTTCTGTAATTTCCCGCGGTTGATCTTCCGCTTGTGTGTAAAAGAAAAATAAAAACGCTAGTTGTTAGTCAATGTTTATATTCATTTATAACCAGTACATAATTCATATTTTTCACATGCACACACACAATAGGAGTTTTCATTCTTAACCTCGACTTGTGATTAAGGGGGTTAAGATAGAGGGTTACTCCTTTTAGGAGTAGTCTGAATGGAGTCTCTGCACAACCCATTCATGAGCCAAGGCAGGCCAAGTGTTGTAACCATGCT
>ML843372.1:51665-80848 GCA_009831015.1 Picea engelmannii
CTGGACATTGCACATGTAGTTGGAGTTTTGAGCAGGTATATGTCAAAACCAGGAAAGGAGAATTGGACAGCAGTAAAAAGGGTTTTTAGGTATTTGTGTGGCACTGCTAGCTATGGATTGTGCTACGAAGAAAGACCAGGATTGGACAGAGTGGTCGATATACATGTCTTTGTGGATGCAGACTGGACTGGATATTTGGATCGTAGGAGATCTACAAGCGGGTATGTGTTTAACCTATTTGGAGGAGCAATAAGTTGGATGAGCAAAAGACAGGTTGTAGTGGCACTTTCAACTACAAAATTTGAATACATGGCAGACACTCGTGCAAGTAAGGAAGTAGTATGGTTACAAAGATTGTGTTCAAGTATTGGGTTGGTACAACAAGCTATAAGGATAGAGTGTGACAGTCAGAGTGTAATTTTTCTGGCAAAGAACCTTGCTTATCATTCAAAGACAAAGCACATTGATGTTCAATATCACTTTGTGAGAGACATGATTGAAGAAAAGAAAGTATCACTGATGAAGGTGGACACTTTGAAGAATGTTGCAGACTCATTAACAAAATCTGTGAGCATTGAGAAGTTCTCTTGGTGTAGAGGATCCATGGGCATTGTTGCCCTAGTTTTTTGACTATGTAACATTGTAACCCCCTGTATGCAAAGAAAAAAACAAGTGGGAGAATGTTGGGTATGTGTTATATTCTTTGCATGAGTAGTAGTGTCTGAGCATATGCGTCGGGCGGGCATGGGGGTTAGAGGGGGGGGGCTAGGCCCCCCTCGGGGGGTGCAGGGGGGCGGAGCCCATCACGTGGGGGTCCCGAGGCAGCGGCCCCGAATTTTTTTTTTCTTCCTTGGGAAACATGACACCTACCTCGGGAAACATGTCATGTATTTAGGTGGTTTTTTGGCACATGGTTTTTTTTCGATGGTTTTCTATTTCCAGTTAAGGAATTAGGGTTTTGGACTAATCTAGGTCATTGGGTTAGGGTTTTGGATGCCACTGGCTCTATATGTATATTGTATTGTAAATAATGTAACATGATGAATGAATATAATATATGTTAGTTTTCCCGGTTTGGGTTTCCAGGGGAAAAATCTCTGTGTAATGTTTGTATTTTCCATTGTATATTTTCTGTTCTTTTCTGAATATCTGTTTACAGTAGACATTGTATAAGGTTAGAATTTACAAGTAAAAGTGGATGATATATCTATGTGATGTAGGCTAAGTTCCAAGATTTGGATCTGTGTAATCAAGGCTTTGTGCATTTTGTGTAAGACTTGCAGAGCTGAGTGCAAGTCCTTGTGCAATACGATAGGAGGCTTAGTGTTGTAACGCAAGGAATAAGGATCTAGTGAGCTGCACAGATATGATGTCCCATGCAGAGTAAGGGTTTTGAGGCTATGTGCTTGTAACCGATTGACTGAAGACAATAAAGAAGAAGAGTTGGTGGACGTAGCCCCGGGAGAGGGGTGAACCATGTAAATATTGTGTTGTCTTTTTTTGTGTTGTCTTTCTTTCTTTGTGCGGGACCTGAAACTGTGATTGTTGGGAACTGAAAAAAAAAAGAATCTCTATGCAAAGATTCATCTTAAAGTTGTGGAGGCACTGTGTGTATATTTGTGCCCTAGCGTGCAGTATTCTACTTGATTTATAAATCCCTGTGCTAAAGAAAGAATCCCGATCTAAAGAAAGGAGATTGGATCTAAAGAAAAGAAGTAGTATCTGAAAGCTTTGTGCTCTGAGAAAGGTAAAAGTAAGAACGTCTGATTAAAAGAGGTAATATATACAAGATCTGTGCTCTAATAAAGGTAAGAATAGTTAAAAATTTTAGATCTGAAAGATTTGTGCTCTGTAGAAGTAAGATACTCAGAAATTTTTTGTTTCTAGAGTATGGAACTAGGTATGTTTAATAGATTTTGTCCTAGTTTGAAAGTTAGGGCATTAATAGATGAAAGAACGTTTGATATGAGTAGATCTGATAAGAATAATGAAAGATATATTATACCTATGCATAGAAAGAATGTTTGGACTAACAAATGGATGCAGGATCCTAGAAAGAATTTGTTGCAGGTTAGCTACCATGATCCTAGTGCGCGGTACAGGAGAGGTTAGGGATCATTTAAAAGAAAGAGAGGATTGACCCTTTGTTATAGTTGCAAAAGACCAGGACATCTTGCTAAGGAATTCCCTGGAAGAAGACCTAGTTGTCTTTATTGTAAGTCTATGGGAAATGAAGTGTTGGATTGCCCTAGAATGATCACTAAGCTTGAAAGAATGACTCTGAACCAGAAGAACCCTAAGGTAGATCCAGAAACTAAGGCTATAGTAGAACCCTGGAAAGAATCATAGAAAGTATTGTTGCAAATAAACGAAACCTTGAATGATCACTGACATGTCAGGTTATCATAGATATTTAAAGAAAAATAATGCATTGAAACAAGAATAGGAGACTTCAACTTTCACTGTGTTCTAGATGAAGAAATACAGGTGAATATCATAATAGAAAGAACTTGGGAAGCTATAGGGAAGCCTGCTACGATCCCTTCATTAGGAGGAATAGGACTATTCAGAGGAAAGTTGGTAAACTTATGTGGGAAGCTCGCTCAGATACCTATGAACGTTAATGGAACTTCGACAGAGGAAGATTTTGAGATTATTAAGTTTGTTGAAGACAACGCCTCATTTACCATGTTAATAGGAAAACCTTGGATTGACAGAGCTCAATCTAGACGAAATAAAGAAGAAGAAGCCTTGGAGCAGAAGAAATAAAACTTAAAAGATTTCATGACTAGAAGGGTCGCACAATTGATTGAAGAACAGGAGAACAGATTGAAGCTAGTTGACACTAGAGACACTGATGTAGAAGATGTAGGAACATCATAGGACTCCCAGAAGAATGAAGTACCTATCCTAGAAAAATAAAAGGTATTACCCCTGAATCCTAGGAAAGAATCTCAACAACGTGCAGTGACTATGTTAAAAGAAGATAAGAATTAGAATGGAAAACGAACTACCGAGATGAAGTTCACTAAAAAGAAGGATAGGAAACAAAGAAAAGAGCTAAGTTGCAGAAGGTTCCAGAGGGAACTTCGTAGAAAGAAAATTTGTAGAATTGGATCTGCGTTGGGATATCAGAACTGCGACATAGGGCACTTTGCCATGATGAAGCAATATAGTCGTTGGGGCTGATATATCCGTTCGACTGTCGCTCCGAACAGATTGAAAAGCATTTATAGCTCGACACCAGACTGTTAGATTGCACCATAATGGATCGAACAAGAGTTAATAGAGGCTCGTAACCATTGCAAGTGAATCGTTGCCAAGATTCCTACTTATCCCGTCGTGCCATGCACGGAGAACACTTTTTCTAATTGAGAATTCAAAGCCCGCAAACTAAGTGACTTGTCTACAGTGATCATTGCACCCTTGTTTTTATTCTAGTGAAGTGTCTAATACCATCGTGACCTTGATAATTTTAATTTCGATTGCATATGTCTGATGAGCTCACCGCAGTTGAAGAATTAGTAACAAAAGTTCTCCTCAAATTGATGATAGAGAGAGTCATGTCGGAAAGAGGAGTGTCTACAGGTATATAAGCATCGTCGACGAGAGGACTATCGGCCTCTCCGTCCACTACTCAAGCCGGTCCACCCCGACCATCCGATGAGAAGAGAACTAAACATAGGGATGATCTCATGAATGCTAAGCTAATTCCAAGCATTCTACCCGCCTACCTACCACCTCTGAGTAGCGCAATCAATCGAGATAGTGTGCCTAGAGAGTTTGATTATGATTTGGTCACTGCGTACCTCCTGAAATGGATACACACAGTGCGCATAGACTAGGATAAGAGCACAACATTGAAGTTTAGCGACTTCAAACTCGGTGATAGGAAGGTATACAACATGCTCACCCCACACAATTATCTGACGAGAACCAAGGGAAAGAATTCAAAGGTCATTCCCCAGTCATGGACCATTAACCTCGTGCAGTCCACACTACTCAATGTCATGAATATTCCTCACTTCGGTAGGCACCAAGAAGTGAACGCATGAGTCAAGTTGTTGTTGTCCTTATACCATGGTGGATATTTGTGGTTGAATCACTGCATCACAGTGGATCCGACATTGATCAACCAAATCACAAGGTTGAGAATGCAAGGCCCTGACCCATAATATTTCTACCCCGGAAAGACCGTAGATCATTTCCTAGCATAGAACATCAAAGACACCTACGAAGGCATTGAGAAGGGCACGCGAGGCTACAAGGTAGCTTCTATCCAGAGTGGCGCAGTGAGCCTCGCCTGCCAATTGATCGCAGGGAAGTTGGTGCAAAATAATTGACCCACCCAAGTCATGGGGTTCGTATTCCACCCTGCGGGGAAGTGCGCAAAAGGACTTCAAATGAATTGGGAAAAGTACCTCGTAAACCAACTAGAACTAGACTACATGGAAGCACAGGACCATGGATATGAGTTCCACTTTAGCTGGCTGCTTATCTTGATCACTTTTATTGCATGAGAGATTCTGGAAGGTGCGACCTTCCTGGACATTGAGCCCTTTGAACTGTTGGTCATGAAGTTCAGTACATTGTGGTACTCAAGTGACATGAACAAGCAGTGGCAATAAAATTTTGTATTCCATGCCTATTACAACCAGCTAAAGACCGCTTTCCAGTCTAAGCCTCGTATAACCCCGAACACTCTCCACAGGTTTAGACCCTTGATGAAATTCAGCGCGGACCGCCATTTCATTTATATCACAGCACGCGTTGATAAGCATAAAAAACAACTATAGTCATACTACAAGCTGACAGAGGAAGACTTAGAAGAGATTACTAAGGAGTGGTTGGCGAACCTCCTTATCCCAATAGACCCTGCAGAGCTATTTGATATTGACAGTCCAGAAGTAGTGCACGTTACACCTGGACCGAGCAAGACCAATAAAAATGAAGAAGCTCAAGATGTAAGCAGTACCTCGGTGAAGACTGCTTCTATATCACCTAAGCAAGGAGGTGATGGTAGAGAGATAGATGGCACAGAAGTGGAACATAATAAAGGTGAGGTTACACCGCCTAGAGATGAGGAGGACCCCTTGAAGAAAAGGAAGGTTTTCCCTATGAAACCTTCTTCAAGAAAGAAATCAAAAGCAACTAGGACTAAATTCGAGACCACCCTCACCTCAGATGACTTTGACTTTATCATCGCAGCATTGAATGATGCTTCTCTAGAGATAGAAGAGAAGCAAGAAGCTAAGCAGGAGGAGGTGTTCAATAGGATCAAAGTTGAACTTCAAGGAATGAAAAAAGCATTACAGTCCAGTTGCGCAGTTCCTACTGCACCTCTATCAGCAGAAACATCAAGACTAGGTGATGAGTCAACTCAACTCCATCGCATCGTTGATACAGTCAAAGCTCGCCTTCTACAAGCTCAGGAAGAGACAACACAAGACACCTAGGATTTAGTGCAAGTACGTAAATACCTTGAGGACCAACACAGTGTTGTAGAACGGGAGAATCTGGATCTGCAAGAGAAGTTCGATGAAGAAAAATCCCAACTGCATAAAGAAAAGGAAAAATTGCTCACAAAGCAACTCGAAGTAAAGGAAATGGGTCACAAATCACTTTTCTCTAGGACAGTCATCGAAGTAAAGACTAAAGAGAGAGTTCCACAGCAGGTGGCACAAATCAAAGAAGTAATCCAACAACTCCAATAGTGCATAGCAGACTTGGAGATTCGCATTGTGCCCAAGACCCCTCAAGATGTAAGAAACCTCAGGGAAGCAACTACCCACGATGTAGCCAACAGATTAAAATCCCTTGCCTTGGAATGCAAGCAGCTGAGTAACCACATCTCTTAGACCTATAAAAACCTCACTGAGAACCCATAGTTTTAGGCGCTAGAGTCGCAGCTTCAGGAAGTGAAGCAACTCGTAGATACACTACAGGCGCAGTTGAAGGCCCTGTCAGCTGTAGATAGAATGAAGAGGTCTCAAAAACAACGTACATCTCAACAACAGATCCATATGCTTCAAATCAAAGTGATGGAAGTCACTCAATGACTTCAACCTGTGCAAGATAAGGCATGTTTGTTGTTTACAGAGGTCGAGAGCCAAGGAGCAGAGCTAGAACAACTTGTCATCATAGCAGAACAATGCATAGAAGGGCTAGTGAATGACACAATGATCCAGGAGTTCACTGAACAAGAAGACACAACAAAGCAGCGGTTCGAAGAAGCTCGAGCCAAGCTTGAGGTGTTCAAGGTAGAATTGGTCAGACCAGAGTGACTCGGAATGAGTCACAAGTGAGTGTTGGGGGCATGTTGGCCCTTGACCAAGTTTTGGGAATTTCTTGGTCATGTTGACCTATTTTGGAACTTCGATAGCCTGTCGAAGGAGGAGCACGAGACGAAGCAGAGATCAAGGGATCTCGACCCCCTTTTGGTCCCCTTTTTGGGTTTTTGGGAATATGTAACGGGAAGGGGATGTCGACCCATGGGTTTACCCATGTTTAGTTCTATTTTGTATGTATATATAGATGTCTAGGCCATATAGAGAAAAAGTGGATGATATATCTATGTGATGTAGGCTAAGTGCCAAGAGTTGGATCTGTGTGATCAAGGATTTGTGCATTATGTGTAAGACTTGCAAAGCTGAGTGCAAGTCCTTATGCGATACGATAGGAGGCTTAGTGTTGTAACGCAAGGAAGCAGGATCTAGCAAGCTACGCAGATCTTCTATCCCATGCAGAGTAAGGGTTTTGAGGCCCTTTGTTTGTATCCAATTGACTGAAGACGGTAAAGAAGAAGAGTTGGTGTATGTAGCCCCAGGAGAGGGGTGAACCACGTAAATACTGTTTTTTCTTGCTTTGTTCTTGTCTTAATGTGTTTATGTCTCCTTTTTCTAAGTGCTTGAGATGATTAGATATATCTTCTTATGCTTAGTACTAACGATAGGTAGAATGATAGATATAATATACATGAATATGCTCAGTGATTGATCTACCAGATATGACCTATTTACTTATGATAAGTGCTTAAATACATTAGATCAGTGTTAACGCTGTGAAGTTCTGCCTTATAAGTGAAGTGGTTATTGACTGTATATTGAGGAACTGATGTTGCTAAGTGATTTATTAAGTAGTACAATCACATATCTGTGTCCCAGCTAAGGTTGCAGACACTTGAGTCCTACAACCACGCCTGCCTCTACCTCAGGTGAGACTTCATCTGCTTCACAGGTGTTGCCGAAAGGGTCGATAGTTAGGTTTTTGTTGGTGCGCTGCTATAGCGTTGAACCTTGGGTCTTCCCCTGTGCCAACAAATGGTGACAAAGGAGAAAAATATAAAATTAAGAAGACTGACATACATTGCAAAATTTGTGGGAAATATGGTCATGATGAGTCCAAATGTTTTAAGAAGATGGTATATTTAGAATCAACGATGAAGAAGAAAAACATTAGTATTTATTCTTCTTCTTATTATTCTTCTAAAAGACAAGCACTTTCTACTTCTGGTTTTTCCTTCAATGCAACTTATACTTCTTCTTCTGATGTGTGCCTTATTGATTTTGGATCATATTATCATATGGCTAAGGATAAAGCCATATTTTCTTCTCTTAATGAATATAACATTGTAATGTGCCCATTCTTTCAATGAGTATAGTTACTAACTTACACATGCTCTGGTACCATAATGTAACATCCCCATCCACCTAGGTTGGGCCACATCACACAACCTAAAATTAAGGAGCTCTGATTCAAGTGAAATGTAACATCCCCGACATACTACTGAGCAAGGTTACTCATAAATTTCACTATGCATATTCTACTCTAACAGAAGACTGTGCAGTATCAATTGAAGTAACACGCTCATTCCACACTTGAGTCACACCACACAACTTATCACAGTGGAAGCAACTTAAATAACTGCATGCATGAGCACATCGATCACAAAACATAATTATGATCTCTCCACAATATCTCCATGATTCTCTCAACGATATTCGTCCCTACATCTACTCATCTCTCCATCTCTCATTCCTACGTAGACTTCTAGAATAAGTCTACATTATTGCATTTTTTTTATATATTTTCATTAAACATTACAAATAGGAAGGTCCCCTTCTTCATGAGAAATATTCATTAAATTGGTCCCTTTTCCATCTTCTAGGTTCTTTACCTTTATCTTTGTCTTCGGTCTTCCATTTTCTTTGGTCTCTTCCTTCTTCATATTCGATCTTCTTCCTCTTGCACCTACAAACAGAAACATTGTTGAAGTCCATATAAAAAAGTAACCATTTGCCAGAATACATGGGTCGCCAGCCGTTGTATCCACCAGTTCACTAGGAAACTCTTTATCGTACATGATTCATCAACCATTTTTTCATCATGATCTGCATACCTGTACCTTTACTTCCCCTTCATCACCATCATCATCATCCTCATCATGGGTTTCTGACATACTCGTATCCATACTCTTGATGATCCTACATCAGTTTGAATTAAAAAAGTGGCTACAGTAAAGTTGAACAGCGAGATAGTACATGACTTCCAAAAATGATACAAAACATCTTGTTGTGGAGTGAGTTTTCCATCTCTTTCCAATCAGGTGGCTCTATTTTTTCCACAAAATTTATATCCTTCATCCAAGTGTAAATTCTAACAAAAGAGTTTAAGAGATATACAACTTTACATGCCATAGAACATGTCTTAATTAAGCTTGAGAGTGGTGTCAACCCCTAGCGGTTGCTCTGCATTGGTTGTATGTTCTTGTCGGGGCTACAGTTATTTTTGGGGCTAGAGATCTTGATCCACTTCTTGCAATACCAAGGAGCCTTTGGAGAAGACTGGAATTTGTTGAATTGAATTTTTTTGAAACAAAGCCTGCTTGAATTCACTGTTTTCTTGTTGGAGCGAGCGGATTTGGCAAGACTTCCTATTTACCACCTTCAGAATTAGTGATATTTCCTGATCTCTCTATTGATCCTACTCCTGGAATTTGTTCTCAAGCTGGGTAGATTTTTCCCTCTACAGTTCCAATTCATGATGTTGATCCCACAGAGTGTCTTTGATTATTCTCGTTTCATGGGAGGGGCCTTGACAGAGTGGCTTATTCTCGTTTCATGGGAGGGGCCTTGACAGAGTGGCTTATTCTCGTTTCATGGGAGGGGCGTTGACAGAGTGGATGAATCCATGAGCTTTAGCACGGAAGAGTTGATCGGGAAGTACAAGTCTAACAATGAATAACTAAAGGAGAGAGATCTCTCACATTCCATCATGATTGCTAGCAGGTGTCCCTTAAAATTCAAAGTGTGCACCATATGAGGAGTGTGCCAGATGGAGGGTTTGATCAAACGTAGGTGGTAGAGAAATGTCAAGTGTCTGAAACATGATAAGGGCATGAGGTTTTTGATAAGAAAGGTTAAATCAAACAAATTCAGAGTCTCTTATAACCATGATGTCTTTATTTTTAGGCCCATAAAGATAGTTAAAGCCTCGGCCTGGTTGTTTGAAGATTGTCTTTACATGAAGACTTATCTAGATTTAAGCAGCCCAACAAGAAATTGACTAAGGTTGAGCGGTTTCCTACCCAACCATAGGTTCAGTTGCACTTAATCTTTCTACATTTGGCCACACCCTATCCAGACCATGATACCACAAGTGTGAATTTGGAAAAACTCTCAATAATTATGGGCAACTATCAATCTTTCACAAGAAGACTTTCAACGGGGACATCTTCTCTCCATTGACTGTGAGGCTTCCATGATTCCCAGGGGCTCTCTTGTTGGATTGCATAGCAATTGAGTAAKCCCCTTCACTACTACATTGTTCTCTTAGTGGCTCCGCTCCCTCATGCTCATCACATAGCCCAAAAACACTCCAAATCACAACTCACATGCTTAGAGAATTCAGAAAACTTCCCCCACATGATTTYAGGGTCTCTATCCAAAGTTATTGTACTCGCTCTCCTTGGCCATTGCTYTGCCCRTGCACCATAGTTCAGTTTTGCATGGATARTGTTACCTCTCAATCTCTCCCTATAAGAAAAAGTCCTAACCTTTTTCTAGGAGAGCCTAAGAGTACTATCACTTTGGTAATTTGCTCAACTCTTTAGACTAAGAAAATCCTAGCCAAGGGGGAATCCTTATGTCAACATAAGCRTAATCATTTGAGTAAGGGGTGAAAGGGATCAACTCAGGTTGACTTCACTTAATCAACTCACTCACTATTGAAGGTGAAGTTCTAAATGTCTTAAGGGTGAAGGAAATTCATAAAACCAAACTCACATAGAGCTCAACATTTCTAGTCCAAGGTGTCATAGTAGGACATGTTGAAGTAGAAATGAGAGCAGATTTATGAGGATGTTCAAGCCCAAAACTTTCAAAGTTTCTCTAGTTTTGTGAAATGTGAAATCTGATTTTCTTTTAGAGTGAATGTTGGTGCTTAAAATATGTATTGCAATAATGTCCAAAGAAAAATTAGAATTGAAGTAGAAACAACAATTCACCATGCAATACCCTTAAATGAACTCAGGAATCGACTTAACAACTTGAAATCATCATTATCACATTATGTGTATGAAAGAAACCACAAAATTGTAAGCGTGAGTCCACCATAAAAGTATCCAATACTTGAGCCAACATATGAGTGCTTTTAACCAATCATCATAACATTTGTGAACATATGTGTGTGGATCCTTTATGATAGAAAATAAGTTAAGTTCAAAAGTTATAATAGCCAATAGCCTTTAAAGATTGTTCATTACATGTAACTCTACTTAAAACTGTGAATACTCCAGAATTTATTCACCACATAAAATATCAAACATCTTAATGATTCAAATGCCAAATTTGTTTATGAATGTCCAAAGGAGGAAGCTAGACTGTTGTGTATTTAAACTAAGAATTCTAGAAATTTGAATCTCTTAATTAGAACATGAAAGAAGTTAGGATCAAGTTTCCCAAAGTGCAATAAATGTTATTGTTCTAAAATAAATTGTCAAAGGAAATGTTTGAAGATGTTATGCTCATGTGTGCCAGAAACATTGAAACCGTATGTTGCTTGTATGTGAGTTGGTTTTTATGTTATCACAATGTTACAAAAAAAAAATTTCTATACTTGATGGCAGAATGTCATGTCATCCAAGAACACATTGTACTTTTAGGCAGATTGAAATAATAAACAAAAGCTGGCCAAAGATGTGCTTAAACAGTAGATGCAAAAATGTGAGAAAAAACAACAGTAAAAGCCAATGTGCAAAGTGTGAGAAAATACACCAGCTATAAGAGATTTATCCCTTCGTTGGGCCATCAAATATTTTATCTCATGTGTGAACCATCTTCCTAAATGTAACATTTAAACCCAGATTAAACCTAATCGTGAAGCTTAAGTGCCAAATTGTTTCACAATCTTATGCATCGTTTGGTTAATGGAGAGGTTCCGAATCTAATATATGTCAAAATATGGAGAATAAATTATAAATTTGGAACCAGAAAACAAATGCAACTCTACACTTTCACCAAGAGACTAAAATTATGCACCAGGCTACCCAAGTAAGTAAGTTACCTAAGTGAGTAGTTAAGCGAGTGTTAGTGCCATTTTTGTGTTTGATTTAAATAAGAAAATGAAACTATATGAAACCCTTGAGAAAATTGACCTGTTACAGAAAAATAAAACCCTTTAGAGACAAAATCGACCTGCAACTTAAACTCAAGTAGAAGAAGAAAAAATCAAGGGTTAGTTTAGAACTTGAGTGGAGCGATCTAGTTTTGAAAATAACTTGAATTGAAAACCCTAGATAACTTAAAATTTGAATGATGGAAAGGAAAAAATGGTTGGAGAAACCAGGAAGATATGGCCCTTACCATTAGGCTATGGGGTCTTGAGGACTCTAAGCAATGCATTCTTCACCTAGAGTATTGAAGTCCTCCAATATCTTAGAATAATTAGAGAAGCATCAAACCTAAACAATGGAGATTACACACTTCAAAGGGAGGTTGGTTCAAGTAAAGAAACCAAACCCTAGGTACTACAACAAAAATTAAATCAGATCTTTAGTGAAGAAATAAAGTCACAAGACATATTATTGAGTCTAACCTAGATCTACTAAAGAAACAAGATAGAAAACATAAATGATACCTTGATTTCTTTGAAACCCTCTTGGTGATAACCTTTTACCTCTATGAAGATCACAACTATGTTATCTTACTATAAAAAACTTTAAAGTATTGCTAAGAAACAACTAGAACACACTCACAATTGGCAAGAAAATTCTTCTCCACTTTATTTCCAACAAGCCAAAATGAAAGGAGCTTCCTCTTTATATAGGAAGAGAGGCCTCCAAAACCACAAATACAATACCATGAGCTACAATAAAACCATGTGGTCATACCATGTGCTTGGTAAAAAAGTGAGCTCAATACCACTGGAAATGATAAACAACTCCTCAAAGGTGGGGCACCCTCCTTAAAGTGAGAGAATAGTAACTCCCACATGTGCAAGGTCCATGAGAGACAAATACAAGTGTTCCCTCCTCATTTCAAGCTAAAAAAATTTATCCACACATATGTGAGGGTCAAAGGGGTCCAAGAGTATGAGTTCCCCACTAGCTAACTCCTCAAAATATGCAACAACTCACTCACACGTGTGGAGACAAGTGTATAAGATGGTGTGCCCCTTCTAGAAGCATTTAGAGGAACACATGTGGATAGAAGAAAGAGAAAAGGCGCCCAAGTGTGTTCACACATGTGATAGAGAGAGAAACTAACTCAAAAATATACAAAATGAGTCCCACGTGTGGGAAATAGGCTCAAGAAAGGGGGTGCTTCCCATGTATGCTAGAAAAATGAACAAGTAACCATCACAATATGTCCAAGTATACTAGAGATGATGCCAAGTCTCCAAAATGTTGATGTGGACACCTCTATGATGATGTGGCATCCTCGTCGTCATTTATTATGTTGTCACAGTTCCCAATATAGTGACACGGATTCCATTGTAAGGATATATGGCCAAATACAGGTACATGGATCTTGAGGCATGATGCATGGATTCCAATGTAGGATGCCCCACTTATAATGATGAGTCAAGCTTCAAAGACAAGTCATTAGGCAAACCACATCAAACAATTCCCTCTAACAACCTTATAACATTAGTTAGCTTTATACATTTTCCTAAGTTTATCATGGTAGGACAACCTTACCCCTATCAAATGTATTAATGCCTAGAACATAAAGTATTTCCTAGGTTACTTAGTTAGAGATATGTAAATGATGAATAATTAACAGAAAAAGGAAGGGAAAACTTTATGCTTTGACCCTCAAAGTCATCTTTAATGATGTCTAAAGTCTATAAATTGGTCCAAATAGATTTTTAAAGCTAGGAATCTTCATTTATACTTTGCAATCCTTTGAGAGGGAGCATGGCTTAGACTTACCACTTAAGTACCTTTTATTTACCCCTTTTTTAATTTTTTCTTTGGTTTTCCTAGACATTTTCTTTAGATATTCATTTTTAGCATATAGGACTCTAGGGGATGGGCCTTTTTAATGAAGTGACATAGCTCTAGCCACATTATTTTTGTTTGTATTATTATTTTGTCTCTTTCCTCTAGCCAATTTTGGCTTTATTTGACTCGAGCTTACATTTTTTCTTCAATTTCTTCATTCAAACTTGTTGGCTAACATATTATAAGTCAAATCATAAGAAAGAAATGTGATTTTTATGAACATGATGGAAATGAAAGAGGAAAAATGGAAGGCGGTAGACATGTTCAAGATACGGGGTATGCTACTCAACTCAGAACACCAATAGTACTATGTTACCTAAGTCATGATACACATTTCCAAGGACAATTATGTGCCCCCATGGTGTACGTGACAATTGTGCCCCCATAATATGCCCATGGTATACGAGACAAAATAATAAAGTTTTTATAAAAGATTTATCAGTTCATACCCAATGTTTATTACTTTCACGACAAGGTTACAAACCATCACACCATGTCTAAGAAAGAAACTTGTATATGAAATCATAGCACATGAATTGAAGTAAAGATCATCATGAAGTATCATATGTAAGTGCACATATGATCTGAAATGCAAGGCATATGAGCTAATATACAAATATGGTAGAGTTGTTTGAAAGAGCTCATGTAGTCGTCATGTATTTTATGGATGGAAATAAATCATGTATCTGATGGATGAAAATAAAGCAGAAGAACAGATCTAAATCAAAAGAGATGAGCAAGAGAACTCATCCAAGCAACATCATCACACCCAAATGAGTGTGTCTCTATAGTTAGTTACCCTAAAGGGGCAACACATAGATTGGTATTTTGCATGCACATGACCACCTATACTCCTCTTCCACCCACACGAGTGGTTCCCCCTTGTCCATTTTCTCATGCAACTCATCCTTCAAGTTAGGGCACAATTTCCAAGACAAAGGGTGAATTTTTGGAGGTGATATGATGACACATCCTCTAGGTACTTAGGCCATTCTTCTCATAACTATGGAAGGTGGTCCTTCCACCAATTGCATTCAATGATTGGCTTGTTATGACAGTAAGGGGAAAAATGGAGAATAATTCTCAAAATTAATTTGGTAACACAGAGATAATTTGACAAAGGTGGATAGAGGTTTTTTAACATATTGAGCGCCTTCTTGGCCCCCTCACTATTCCCCACTCGTGGTATCATGGTCCCTATAAGCGCTCGTGCCTTAGTAAGCTAAAAACCATTAATTATAGTCTAATCTAGAGGGGGGCACATGGGTATGTGATAGACCCTCCCCCTTAGAATGACACCATCCTTGGTGCTCTCTTTATTGCAGCAATACACCAATTTCTTCATTCTTTAGTTGCAACAGCATCATCATCCTCTTAAACTATTATGTTCATTGTCATTTTTCTTCACTATCTAGCCACCTCCATACTTTTGGTATTCCAACATATGCCTACAACATTCATCAATAAAATATGCAAATTAAAACCTTCTCTATGCATAAAAAATTATATTGATGTTCACAACTCAATATAGAGTATATTTAACACAATACTTATCTCTATGATCATGGATCCGCATCCATGTGGTTTCCACAGGTAGAACTCAGCTCGTTGTTTTCTCAAACATACCCAGTGCATTCATGATCCCAGCTAGCATGTTATTCATTAAAGTATCATCTTCCTTGTAGTCACTCGCCCTCTAGGCTCAGACATCCCCTTCTCTGTCACACAATCCCTCGGGTGATCCATTATTTTCCAAGGCTTCCTCTAAACGGAAGAGTATTGAGACTTATAGAGTCTTACAACAACCATAATATGCCCTTCTTAGACATATTCACCATCTCACCTAAAGCAAGTACATACAGTTACTGTGAGATATCATTATAGCAATTTTAACCATAATCCTTTTTAAATCTGTTTCTCACTAATATCAAATTCCACTTATTAATTTTCAAATATGCTTCATAAGGGAAGTCAAATACCATAATTATGAGGTTCTTGCTCATAACATTTGGCTGTCGCAACAACACGTAGCATCCAGTCTTCTCTATGGACTTACATTCATTGCCATATCCAAGACCATTATACCTGCAACTTGAACTTTCAAATCAGCCAAACAATTGTAAGTACTTAATGTACATAATATTTTACAACAATGTATCTCGCCTCTCAATTAATTTTTAGCTATTAGTACTTCATACATTTAATCTTCGCATTGTAGCATTTTCATCATTTTACACAAAACCTCATATATCCACGCACCATCAATTCCATCACCTTCCACTGTCAGTCATAGAAAACAGAATGAAACGATCATTCATTATGTGTGCATTACTAGTAAACTCTTCATTTTATAATGCAATCAATTTTTCAAGCTAGAACCATTGTGTCAATGCTCATGGCATATGCACACAATGCATCCTACATTGTTCTCCAAGATACCACATAACCATGCATTCCCTCATTGTGTCTAACATATACGCTACATGAAACATGAGTGTGATGACTTATTCATTCATTGTTAGTCAACTCAAGCATGACATACAATTTACTAATGCATCACAAAGATTCTACCAATCTTTATATGCTTGTAGCTTCCTACCACTAGTACAAATTGGCTAATTTGTTACTAAAAAAACAACTAAAATTTTGATATAAACTACTATTTTTGAGTCGGCGACTAATGGTAGCAAATTTGCAGTCTCTTTTCCCCGGACTAACTTTTAGTCAGATCTTGCTTAGTCATTAATCGGTTGACTTGATTCATCCTCTTGTAATATATTTACTCCTTTATTTGGTCATTAATTATCACCATTGTGTAATACATTTACTCATTTCTTTGGTCATTAATTATGACCATTTTGTAGTACATTTACTCACTTATTTGGTCATTAATTGTCACCATTTTGTAGTACATTTACTTGTTTATTTGGTCCTTACTTGTCACCATTTTGTAGTACATTTACTAGTTTAATTAGTCATTAATTATTGTCATCTTGTAGCATATTTATTAGTTTATTTAGTCATTATTTTTTATTATTTTTTACTCATATATTTAGTTGCATTATAAAGCACTATTCAAGTAGTATAATCCTAGTCCCTTATAACGCCACTAAAATAATAGTAGAATCTTCAGTTTAATAGTTTCATATTCAATATAATTATTACTAATTTAGTAGTTTTATATTCATTTTATTTTCTTTCATCATTACTATTCAATATAAATTGATATGATGTGAATAATTTTTAAAAATGTCATACAATGTTGATGTTGATCTAATATAAATGAAACAAATTATCTATAAAATTATATACTTAAACAATAAATAAAAATTTCATATATGCAATTGAATGAGTGGAAAGAAATTAAATTTATATAACTAAACATGTAAACTTGCACCATTAATTAACAATACTGTAAATAAGATCAAGTATAAACATATATATTTGAACCACATAAATATTATATATAAAAAATTAAGAAAAGTCAAGTACTATCACAATACATTTGAGCTTCCAACTAAATATCCACTAATACATGATGATCATTAATCATATAGTCCGTGACAAAAAATGTCTCTATACTCTCAACAACATCAAGCTTCATCTACATCAATGAGTTTTTCCAAATTATATTTCAATGACTACTCATGAGTTAAACTTTCTTCTTCTAGACCTCTCCACGATGGTAACCATAGGTCGGGGAATTTCAATAGGTGGATTCGCCTTCTCCATTGTTGTAGTCATATCCTTGTAGGAAATGTTGTGGACTATAGACCTGCAAAACAATATGGTATCTATGGCTTCTTTCAAAGTGAGACTTCTTGAAAGATACCCTCTTGGAGGATCATACTTGATAGCATGTTCTACAAAAGATAGAAATTAATAAATTGTTAGAACATTATGGATTATATGTTATTCTTAACCTAAAAAGATAATGATAAAACTAACTATTAGGTGCCTAATCAATCATCTTTGATCGTGTTGTTCGATAAGAAAGATCAACTTGTCTCACATCAAGATCTATCTTAGATGGAATTTTAGATGCTTGTCTCCAAATACCTGAGAAACTGCAAGTCGCCCATTTACCTTGGGTACATCTCCTGCAAAGAGAATTGTTTATCATATAATGTAATTCAGAAAAAAGGACATGATTTTATAATATAATGGATAAACTCAATAATGCATAACAACAGAAAAAATTATGTCAAGATGAAACAAGCAAAGTATAATTTATGCATCCTTTCAAATTACAAATGAAGAATCATCCAACAGTTCTACCAGACAATGGGCATTGGTTACACCCAACTGGATATCGTTCAAATATTTCATGAAACATACTTCTAAATAACAAATGGTGGAGTCCAATTATGGTCCATTTTTTATCTGAAAATAGAAGGTTGACTTGTTATGCTATGCAAGCACCCTCTACCTCATTAAAATAAATCTTAAAAGGACCTTGCTTCATGTGTTAAAATATGCAAGATGGTTTATGTGTTAAGTTTATGCTTCTTCTTGTCAATGTTCATGTGTGAGGAAATGTTCTTATACAAGATTAAATATGTGCTATAAACCAACACACAGCAATGTAAAGTGCAGCAAATAACACAGAAAACTCACAACAATAACAAGATGATAAAGGAGTTCACCCTTCTCTGGGCTACCTCTCCTTGAGCCTCCTTCAATGGACTTGGCTCTTTGGGATTATTTTTTCAAATGTTCTTTTACAAGCTGCTGCTCAACTCCAATGGATTTACAGACTGTACCATTGGGTTCAAAATACATAAAAACCCCAAAATTGTGTATTAAAACTCTGAAAATGGATCTTGTCTCATCCAGTAATGACCTCTTCTACATGTGGCCTCCAAGCTTCCCTGAGCTTCAATGGAGCAAAAACACTTGTAAAATTCCTCCAATGGATCTGAAACCTATTCCAATTTGTTCAGAGCACAATCATTAGTCAATAATGACTATTCAGTCTCAGAAAATAGATGTGTACTCATCTGAGCCATGCCTCAAACAATGAGGGCTTCAAGCTTCCTGGAGCTTCCTCAAACTTCAATGGTTAAAAACCTATAACAAAAGTCTCCAAATGCATGTGAAAGCAGTGTCAATGGACTCAGAACGTCCAAAAACCCCTAGCTGGGCTTTTTCGGCACCTCATTTAGCCAAAAACTCTAAAAGTTAGGCCTCCTGCCATTTTTCCCTCCTTCAAGCTCTGTAACTCGTTCGCCATTTCGCACCTGTGTGTGAATGAACCTGGCTTCTGACGTTTCTCGTGCCTAAACTCAGCACACGCGCACATTCCTAAATTGATGCCGAAATGTCGCACCGTTAGCGGAATTAGAGCCCCCGAGGACGGAGGTGTTGGGCGCATGGGAGACCATATGGCCACGTCCCAGTGCAATTTCGGGGCTACCCGTTCCATGTTTAAACCAGGACTTGCCAAGTGTCCAGGCGCGTGGGTGTTCACCGTTTGAACATAACAAAACCCAAACTAAAAATTCCGCGCACATTTTACATTACAATGGTCATATGCCAATCATAAAGAAAACACGGTGTAATATTTTAAACCCCGCGCCATTGTATAAGGTGATCACATGGTAGTTAACCGTTTGATATTCGGCAGTGTTAACCGTATGAAACGCGCGCCCAAAGGTTTAACCAATGGTCATGTGGTCACAATTAATAGAACCGCGGGTTATTTTTAATACAACCCCATGCGCACGTCCAAATGTATAGTGGTCATATGTAATCGACCATCCGACCACGGGCTAGCTCCGTGTAACACCAACTCTCGTGCGCCATTTTAAACCAAAGGTTTGGTCATGTTAACATATAAAACCACGGCCATTTCAAAATGCCTCCCACGCGCGCCCTCCGTTTAAATCGAATGGTCACATGGTTACATGTAGAACCGTGGGTTCAAACCCCACTTAAAAACGCGCCCATTTCTTTAATACACACGGTCATATCAATGCATAATAGAACCGGGGGTTCATTTAAAATTCCTCCTGCGCGCGGAATTTTGGTATGGGGTATGGTCACATGTGAAACGATAAGACCTCGGGTCGGGGCTAAGCCCCGGCCCGACCCCCCCCGCCGATTACAACCATATTTGATTTCAAATAAAATAGAAACCATATGTTTAATAAGAAATGACGTGTGGCGTAGTGGTTGGTGGACATAGTTAAATCGCTTTTATGGTGGGGAGGTCTGGGGGTCGAACCCCTTGGCCTCCATAAAATTTTATTTAACAAACCAAAAGCCAAATCCAAGGTGCCACATGGCAGTCTTTGATTGGGCCACGTGGCACCTTTTCATTCGATCATTAAGTGCCACATGTCAACACCTAATTCGTCCACGTTAACCATTAAATGCTTGCCACGTTACCCACCACGTCGATTGTACGGTCGCCACGTCAGCTGTACGGCCTCTACCACATCAGTTGTACGGACTACCCAGTCAGCATCAAATTTTCCCTGTTTGGCTCGACGAACAGATCGCGATAACTTCTCCATACGGACTCCGTTTGCGAAAGTAAATATACCGCCGGAATTAGGAAGACGAGATGGACGCAATGGCACCATTTTCGTCACATTCCGAGCACTCTGAAATTTTAGCAAATTTTAGACCCCTGGTCCAGAGTCTGATCAATTTTAGACAAACAACTTAGTCTCAAACAATTTGGCCTTTAATAGAACAAATATTAAAAAGTCCAGACTCCAAATTACTCAATGGAAACAACAATAAATGAATGTGAATAACAATAAGAACCCACTTGATGATGCACAACACTAGGATGGTTCATCCTTCAATTGCAAGCTCCAGTTCCAATAAATGGAGTCAAACCTTAATACAAGAAACAATTCATTTTCCCAGCGATTAACTACATTGATGGGATCCTTTTTTGATTGAAGGCCAAAGTGAAAATTTTCAAATGAATATCCACTAATTCATAAAACATGATGATCATTGATCCCCATGACAACAATTCGGCATTGGTCCATACTCTCAACAACACCATCAACAACATTAACAACGTCAAGCTTTGCGACAAGAAAATGAAAATCATCTACATCTATGACTTTTCCAAATACTTATTTGGCCACCGAGTGAAACTCCCTTGCTTCTCCTTCAAACGGCTACGTCCATCTATTTTAACAACATATGGAAGGGGGATGTTACTTGTGACCTTAATGATATTTACATTTTCATCTTTAGGACTTAGTGCCACTCTGTGGATCACAAAAAGTGAGTGAGTTCGTCCAATTCTCGCACTAGCACTGTCATATGGATCTAATACTTTCACTTTTTCACCTTCGTGGAGTACTTCATGTCCTATTGGAATTAATGGGAACTGTCAAAAACAAAAAGTATACATAAATATTAGAAAAAAATTATTACAAATATATTCTAAAAACATACATAGTTATTGAAATAACAAAATTGAATGCACTCACCGCGGAATCAATATTTGAAATACGAGCATGGCTTGGAACTGATTAGAAATGTTCACGAGAATCAACATTGTCATAATTTAGATTTTTTGTGATAACGTGTTTTCCTTTAATATTCTTCATGTGATTTCATCATGAACAAATCAAATGTTACTCCTCATATCCAACTAAAAGCATATCAAAGTTTATAGTTGTAATGGAGTCTCTCTTTTTCTATGACATTTTAATACAAAGTTGGATTATTGGTCAAGAATCAAAGTTTATGGTATGCAGTAGAGCATCCTTAAGAATTGTACTAAAAAGACCCATTAAGTAACAAAAGCTCATAAATTTATTTAAGGAGGCATGTAACAACAACAAGATTAAGTCATGCCTGGTAATTACAGCAACAACAACACCCATGTCCAAATCTGAAAATGATGCATTTCTAACAAGTTTTGAGAAGTATCAGTCCAATCAGCCTTGGAATAGACCTAATGAATTCAAGGAGTTTGAATCAATAGATATGGGTGTTTTCTTGGGTTTGTTTCTGGTACTTACTTTTCCTATTCCATAAATATCGTTACTTGATAAGCAGATAAGGCACATTTATTGGAGGAGTCTAGTTGCAGCATGAGGAATTCCCAAAATATCCCTATTTGCAAACATGATCCTCACCCAAAAGATCTTATCATGCATGTTACTATATGTTGTCACTTCAACAAGTATGTTGACATGGGTTAGGTGTGACTGTGGAGCCTATGTTGGGGAAGATAAACATTAATTTTGGGTCAACATGCATACGAGAGGAGGGCACTCTACATGGAGATTTCTATCATGGACCAAGTAATCATATTGAAACCAATTTATAAAATCTTACAATGCATATCTCTATGGCCCTCGAGGATGAATGGAACTGACCGTATCCTGGAGTTTTGGCCTTGCCTCAAATAACCAAGCCAAGGCATATGCTTTATTATGTGGCCTTGTTATTGCTAGATATCAAGGCATAAATGTTCTCACGGTCCTATGGGATTCAAACAATACCATCAAACACCTTTATCTAAACACCCCCCCCCACCAGATGTACAACTCTCTATCTTCATTAGAATCCAGAGCCTCCTCCAAGATTTTATTTAGGTGGACACATGGCATATATTCATCGACATTTAAACATCGTAGTAGATCTCCATGCCAATATTGGCTCTAATGGTTAGGTTGGATCTCTGCATTTGAATGACTCATGGGCCCTTTGTCACATACCCTAGCCCTTTTTTCTCCTTAGTCCCCACCCCAAGCCCTTGCCTCATTCCTTTGTTTTCTCATGTCCTAGACCTGTCTTGTTGGGGCTTTATCCCTGCTCACGTTCCTTTTGTCACTCCTTTGTTTTCTCGTGTCCTAGACCTGTCTTGTTGGGGATTTCTCCCTGATCATGTTCCTTTTGTCACTATGTCTGTGCATCAAGCTTTTATTTCTCCTCCCTTCTCCTTTCTTTCTTAATCTTATTTTTCTTAGCATTTACTCCTAGCTCATGTCCTCACCCATGTTGCCTCGACCATGACTTCCCCATAATTATCCTATAATCATTCCCCAAAATGGTGGCGTTCATGCATGGAAAGGTCCCTTCCTCCTCAATACTTGGTTTGTCTGGCCCTTGGGTTTGCTTACTCTACTCCCAAGTTTTCTCGTGCTGACAAGTCTGTCCAGATTTCCCAACTTGCCCAACATGTGCATGTAAGAATCACTAGTCGCACAACTCCACTAATTGGCTTGTTTGGTTATTCTGTATGAAAATGACACTCTTAAATTCCAAGACTGTGTTCATCACCCTCAATAATCGTGTCGTTTTAAGGTGTCGAGAGTGGAAATGTTAGGCATTAATGATTTTTCCTCCTGATGGTACATCGCTTGTCATCATTTTCTCAGCCAACCTTCCATATCTACCTAGGATTCCCTTAGGCTTTTCACTCATCTCGTTTTTAGAGACATTTATTTCCTTCCTTCTCTCGGTTCATCTGTTGACACTCTCGATATGGCTAGCTATTGAAAAAGCATGAGCTTATGTTTGGGTAGAATTGAAGAAGACATTGAAGACCTGTTAAATTTCATGCAGACAATACAAGAAAGGATCAGCAACAATTCTATACATGTCTTGGTTGTCCTCGAACTCTTTCTCCATCTCAGATAATCACTCCAAATTCATTGGGATTAAAGTAATGCCATTCGGCTCAAACTAGAAAGTGTGCAAGCTCACCTAGATTTTCTTGGAAGCAACAAGGAGAACTCACTTGAATCTGAGGTATGATCTTCTCATGTTCACCCTATTTTCTTCCTAGACCAAAATTATCCACCACTCAGGATTGTTATCGCACAATTTGTACTTTTCCAAGCCTAAGACAAGTAAATCGAATTGGCGTAACTACAAGATAACCGACCACTATCACCTTAGTAGGAAATTCCCATGTTTTAGGGATGGAAGAGGTCCAACCCAGGGGAGGCATCCTTGGTAACCTCAAGGGATATGATAGCAAGGATATGGTCAAACTCAGAGCACCTTCTCATAGGTTACCTAAGTCAAAGGGTCTATGTCTATGAAATTGAGGTAAAAGGAAGAGTTTCAGGTACCTACCTGGAACAAGACAATTATAGCATGTACATAGAAATTTCCAAGTACCAATATGATAATAACACCTCAACAGACAATAGATAACATAAATATATGATGGTTTATATAAAAGTGTAGCCTAATGACGGTTTATAACAACGGTTAGTATTTTGTAACAACCACAAGAAATATAGATCAGAATTGCATGAAAAGATAGTGAAAAAATCAGCATTTATCCAATAAATCAATTAGCACTTGTTCCAAACAATTTCAGAGTATGTTAGCTATGAGTTAGAGTGAATTATGCATAAAATTGTAGTAGTTAGCATGGTTGTAGAAAAGATTTGCAACAACAAATTAATTAGTGAATTTGGATAAACTAGGGTTAAGAGAAGTTAGTAAAAGGTTTGGACAATAGAGTTTGAGAGTTGTATGATCAATTCCTTTAAAATAGAGCAATGAAACTAGTGCCTTTTGGGCTATGTATTCATTTACAACAACAATATAACTTGGATAAATAATGATGATAATAATGTTCTAAGGATGATGAGATGAAGTTGAGGAGTTAGCACCTTAGGGTGTCAAACATCAAGTCTCAAAGATGAATTTTCTAGAGAAAAATCTCTTTTGGACTCTAGAAAATTCTTCATTTTCCTTAAGACTCTTGAAATAATTAGCAACAAGTTTCTATAACAAAACTTCTAGAGTGATAGCACTTTAGGGATTTAGACGTCTATCCTAGACAAGATTTTCTTGATAAATTAACAAGTGAAAAGATCTTGAGAGAGGAGCAAGCACCTTGTTAAGACCTAAATCGTGGCACATTACCCCTTAATTGGGGCATATTACATTTGTATTTTTATTTTATTTATGTTGGCTTGGGTCCATTAGTTATAATTGTACCTCCTAGTCTCCTATATATACCAAGGAGATCTTTTCATTTGGAATCATCTTGTATTTGAAAATTCATATGATGTATAAGGAGGTTGTCCCCTCGAAGAGTCTTATTATCTAATTTATCTCTTTTTCAAGGAGTTGAGTACTTATTTTGATATTTTTATGTTATTTTGATATTTGGTTCTTAACATTTGGTATCAGAGCTAGACAATCCTCGGGACTGGCTTCTTCAAAACAAGTCTTCTTGGACTTTTTGCTACAACTTTTTTTTATGAAGGTTTAGGGATCTGAAATTTCTATGGTGTAGAGGAGACATATATATCTAAGTTGGGTCCAAATTTCATATCTTGGTTTGTTACAGTTTTTTAGATACATTATGTTCGAGTTAGGGTTTGTGACTAGTCCTAAAACTAGTCTAAAACAAATCTTATTGGAATTTTCACTCCCAATTTTTTTTGGCCTACTTTTAGGTTCTAAAATATTTACAATACGAAGGAAGAATAGTGAAGTATATTGTGTACAAATTTCATTCCTTGATTCATTGTACTCTAAAAGTTATTCTCTGAGGAAATTAGGGCTTTTGGATGGTCCATATTTAAGTCTAAAACAGGTGTTCTTGAGAAAATTGTTATATATGAAGCTACATACCTCCAAATTGTGTGAGACCTATTCCATTGGTTAGGGTATGGACTTCAGTTTTACTATTACAAATTTCAAGTTCTTAAGTGAATACAGTGACACGTGGTAGTCCGTACAAGTTCACTCTCCTGAAAGGGAAAAAAAATCAGCACATCTTGGGAAAGTTATCATAAAATTCTCTTGGAGAATACAATATTTGTCTAACCTATGGGGTTGGAAAGAAGACACATCAGGATACCTCAACCTGAAATGCTAGACTCAGAAGGGCCGAAATGGCATAGATATAGTAGAAGAAAGGTCAGCTAGCAGAGCAGACTCCAAATCAAGGTTTTAAAAGGTGGGCTTTTTTTGTTTTTTGGAAATTTGCATATCTTTTGACTAGAAGATCCAATTGGGGTGATTCAAAAAGTGGAATAAAGTGGGGTAAAAGGAGTATCACATAAATTTGGGAGAATCTTAATCTTTTTAGGTATAGACGTATTCTAATGTCTTTAAACATGGGATTTGTTGTTACTTGTCAACACTACAACCCGAGGACTGTGTCGTTCTTCCACGTACCTAGAGTATATCGGAAGGCCCCTTTCGAACGGTTTCACATTAGATAGAACTACTACGTATTTGAGCTCCCACGTACCTGGCATATATCGAGACACCGACTGTAATCCTGAGACCACCGAGTAAACCATTTGGTCATCTTGTTTCTATAGTACATAGATAACAACACTTGGGGAGATCACTCTCTAGTACTTGGGTAGTCGGATAGTACAGCGAAGGGAATGGTCAAGCCTCCTTAGTTAGTTCCCTAAGATATTGGGTCGAGTACTATTGTTGGACCTCATACATATATCAAAGAGATATAGCACCTGACACTCCCAGGGATGTGAGGACCTATTCCTAAGCCAATTAGGAATTTGTACCTTGCAGTGATACTTGGACAACATGCCACCAAAAAAGGAAACTTCTACACCAAATAAACCCTCAGAAATTCCTACTTGAACTCTTGATAAAGGTGAAGAAATTTGCAAGGACATAGGTGATTTACAAAAGAAGGCAGTAACAAAAGATGAAATACAAAGGATGATGCATTCAACTGCAACTAAGATGGAAGTGATGATGGATACTAAGATGGATGGATTAAAAGAGGAGATCATCAAAGGGTTGAAAAAGTTGCTAATAGAGAGGCCACTTGAAAGTGACAATGTATCCCATGAAATTCATGATGTGGACACAAGGAAGATGAATCAATACTAGAGAAACTCCATCTTTGGGTTGAAGACCAACCAGTTTCCTAAGATCGATATGAGGAAGTTTTATGGCAAGGATCCAATCACATGGATAGTCCAGATGGAGCAGCTATTTGATCTACATGATGTGCCTCACACACAAAAGGTATGAATTGTGTCCTTATATTTAGAACCTAATTAGTTTGTTTGGTATTGATGGCTTGTTCTCGCAAATCACTTGTCACTTGGAAAATTTTCATTGAAGAAATGATAGCACACTATGAGGATACAAGGAGCAATGCCTTCTTCATCCAGTTCATAAATCTCAAGCAAAAGGGTTCAGTTGCGGAGCACATTAAGAACTTCCAAAGATTGAATATAAAGGTAATGGATATTCCATATGAACACCTGATTGGTGTCTTCATAGGAACTTTAGAGGATAACATTCAACATGAGGTTCGCCTTTGGGAACCCAAATCATTGGAGAATGCATTCAGGGTGGCAAGAAATGTTGAAAGTAAAAATTTGGCTATGGCTACTAGAAGGACCACCCCTAACATCTATCGAGAGAATAATGTTCCTTCTTCTAAACCACCTCAACCTAAAAGTTTGGAACCTCAACAATTGGAGGAAAGAAAAGAAAAAGGTTTATGCTTTAATTGTGACAGCAAGTATAGTAAGGGACATAAGTGTGGTGAGAAGAAATTATTCTACATATATTGTGAAGAGGAAGGAGAAAAAGAACCATCTCGAGATGAATATGTAGAAGAGATTTCTTCTGAAGAGATGACTCCCACCATATCATGTCATGCATTGGCTAGAATTAACACTCCTCAAACCCTCAATATCGAAGGATATATCAAAAATAAAAAGGTAATAGTGCTAATTGATTCTGGTAGTGCTCATAACTTCATTCACTGTAAATTAGCCAAAGCTCTCAATTGCTTTATATATCCAATGCCAGAGTTTCAAGTAATGATTGCAAATGGAGGAACTATCAATTGGTCAAGAAAATTCCATAAGATCAATATTACTATGGGGGAATATGTAATGAATAGTCCAATTATTGCTATACCCATGGGTGGTGTTGATGTCGTACTAGGGGTCCAATGGTTACAATCATTGGGAACCATGGCTTTTAATTTTCAAGAACTTTTCATGAATTTTTTCTTGGAAGGAAAGAAATTTGAGTTAATGGGTATCACAGAAAAACCCAGTAAGGTAGTAAGCTCTAATGGCATGAAAATATTGTTGAAAAAGGGGCATCATGGTGTAATTGTACAACTATCCTCACTAGATGTTAAAAAATCTAAGCCATTTATTCCTCTAGATCTCCAAGGGGTCATTGATAAGCATTCCAAAGTATTTGAAGATATTCCTAGAGTTATTCCACCGACTCACGATCATGATAATGCTATTCACTTAATTCCTGGGAGTGTTCCTCCTAACATCAGGCCTTACAGATACCCTTATGCCCAGAAGAGTGAAATTGATTGTGTGGTTGAAGAAATGTTCAAGGATGTCATTATTAGACCTAGCGAAATTTCTTACTCTGCACTAATGGTAATGGTATAGAGAAAGAGGGCTTGTGGCTTATGTGTCCAGATTATAGAGAGCTCAACAATATTACCATTAAAGATAAGTTTCACATTCCCGTCATTGATGAATTATTAGATGAACTACATGGAGAAATCTACTTCACAAAGTTGCATCTTCATTCAGGGTATCATCATATTAGAATGAAGGAAGAAGATATCCCAAAAACAGCATTCAAAACTCATGAAGGCCATTATGATTTTTGGGTCATGCCTTTTGGCCTTACAAATGCACCTTGCACATTCTGAGGGTTGATGAATTCCATTTTCAATCCCTTCCTTCAAAATTTTGTGTTAGTATTTTTTAATGATATACTAATCTATAGCAAGTCTTGGGAAGATCATGTTCAACATGTTGACAGGGTGCTATAGCTACTAAAGGAGCAACAACTATATGCCAAACCGTCCAAATGTTTATTTTGGGTGAAGGAGGTAGAGTATTTGGGTCATATTGTATCTCATGAAGGTGTCAAGGTAGACCCTAACAATATTAAAGCCATGATGGATTGACCGATTCCCAAAACATTGAAGAATCTTAGAGGATTTTTGGGTTTGATAGGTTGCTACCGCAAGTTTGTTCAGAACTATGGAAGAATAGTAGCACCTTTAACTGCATTAACTAAGAATGATGCATTTTCATGGACTCTAGTGACAACTCAATATTTTGAACAACTTAAAGAGGCAATGTGAAAAGCTCATGCCTTGACCACACCAAACTTCAAAAAAACCTTTATTTTGGAATGTGATACCTCGGGAAATGGAATTGGTGTTGTTTTAATGCAAGAAGGAAGGCCCCTTGATTTTGAAAGTCAGCCAATCAAGGGAAAGGACTTACAAAAATCCATTTATGAAAAGGAAATGATGGCAATACTACATGCATTGAAGCAATGGCGCCCTTACCTAATAGGTAGGCACTTCAAGGTAAAAAAATATCATGATAGTCTTAAATACTTCTTGGAACAAAGACTATCTTCAGAAGAGAAACAAAAATGGGTGACCAAGATGTTGGTTTATGACTTTGAAATCATCTACAAAAAGGGGAAGCAAAATGTTGTGGCAGATGCACTCTCAAGAAAGGATGAATATGTTGAGGCATCTCTTTGTGTTATCTCTATCATCCAACCTAATTGGATAACAGAAGCAAGGGATGAATGGAAGAATGACGAAGAAGTGTGGACTCTCATTCGAAGATTGCAGCAGGATTCTAGTGCATCTGATACATTTACATGGAAAAATGATTCATTATGGTACAAAGATCGCTTCTATTTATGTAACAACTCCCAA
>ML843374.1:0-23972 GCA_009831015.1 Picea engelmannii
GATCTTATTCGTAAAGGAGAACTAAATCACCCTTAGAAAAAACACGTGGTTTGACATGCTTGTCATATTGAGCTTTGACAAGTTTCTTCTAAGTTTCAATGACTAAGGTAGCATCATGACGAGTCTCTTCTAATTGCATCAAATACAAGACACTTTCCTCTTCAGCGGAGGTGTCAGGGAGAAGTTCGACAACTAGTTTCAAATATGGGATTTCACATTCAATCGACATAATAGCTTTGATACCATATACTAACTGGAAAGGTGTGAATCCTGTGGAAGATTTAATGGATGTCTGATAGGCCCATAATTCCAAGAAGAGCATCGTGTGCCAGCTTGACTTGTGAATTCATACCATCCATCGAAGCATAGTAGTGAGAAATTTGTTGATTGCTTAAACTTGGTCATTGGCTTGTGGATAGTAAGGTGTTGAGTTTTCATGTCAAAGAACCAACTTCTCTGTAAGTTCAGACATCATGAAATTGCGAAAATGACTATCATGGTCAGTGAAAATGGCTTGAGGGACACCAAATCTAGTAACGATATGATTGAATATGAACAATGATGCAAATTTCTCGGTATTATAAAATGTAGGCATCACCTTAGCCCATTTAGTGAAATAATCCATGACTACGATGATGTATCCATGCCCCCCGAACGATTGAGGGTTACATGTCATGAAGTCAATGCCCCATTTAGAAAATGGACCAACAGAAACTACAAGGTAAAGAGGAGCACAATGAGATCAGATCTTATTGTTATACGTTTGACAAGCATGGCATTTCTGAACGACAATAATTCAATCCTTAAACAATGAAGGCCATAAGTAACCAACTCATAAGATATTTTGGGCAATGGCATACCCAGACATGTGACTATCACATGCTCCAGAATGACAGTCATTTAAATCTTTCGCTGCTTTATCATAGGTTAGACATTGTCGAAATATGGAATCAATACCACGATGATAAAGGGTATCACCAAGGATAATGTATTGACGGGCTTGATACCGAATACGAGGACGATCTACACTAAAAAGATCAGGCCAGAAAGTTTGGGTTTGGAGATAGATGATAATGTTTCCATACCATATGTTGTCAGAACTGATCAGAAAGAGAGACTCATCAGGAAAGGAATCCTCTGCCACAGTTTCTGTCTCAACGGAGGGAAGGCCACATATTAACTCAGAAAAAACCAAAGATTTCTTTGACTTGGCTTGCTCAAACTCCAAATCAAACTCTTGGAGAATCATTATCCATTTGGAGTATTTCCCCCCCCAACAATTTTCGAGTAAGGATGTATTGCATAGGGTTGCAATAGAAAATGATTGTGGTTTTGCGCAATAAGATATAATGACGAAAACGTTGCACAGCTTGAACAGCTGTCAAGGCCAGTTTCTCCACATGCATATATTTGGTTTTGGTTATCGTGAGACTCCGACTCAAATAATAGATAACATGTTTATCGTGTGAATCATCCTCTTGGAATAGAACCATAGATATGGTAGAGTCCGAAGCAGCTAAGTATAAGAAATAATCTCGACTATAATTGGGAGGAAATAAGAGTGGTGTACAGGTTAAGGCAAGTTTCAAAGCTTCAAAGGATTTGTTGCCAGTGTCATCCCACACAAAATTGCGACCCTTCTTAAGAATTCGAGTAAAACCTTTCGTTAGTTCAGCATAATTGGGGATGAATCGATGTAAAAAAATTCCTTCCCTTGCAAACTTTGGAGTTGGCGTAAGATAGAAGGAGGAGGAAAATTGAGAATAGCTTCAACCTTCAGAGAGTCCACCCTAATCCCATGTGTAGAAACGATAAAAACCAATAAGTCATCCATAATCCACACAAAAAACACATTTATGTGGATTCAATCGTATACGATAATAACGACAGCGTAGGAAAATGGCGTGTAAGTGTGTCGGGTGATCTTGGAGATGCATGGAATGCATCGGTAAGTAATCTAGGTAAGGTTGTAAAATGTGCTTAATATAATGAAAAGAATAAGACATAGCACGTTGAAAAGTCGCACCAGTATTTTTGAGACCAAAAGGGAGTTTTCGATATGCGAAGGTTCCCCAAGGGCAAACAAAAGAAATCCTATGTTTTTTTTTTGTTTTTTTTTTATGTGTCTGGAGGAATCAGCACCTAGTTGGGCACGTGCTTTCGTTACACATGGTCGTGTTATCCAACCGCTACCACTATAACCTCCAGGTGTGCCCACGATGCCCCTTACACGGCACACAAGCTAAGTCGAGGGGAATTGAACTCGAAACCTCATGGAACTTCATTTTCACGGCACTTGCCAATTGAGATGCCCCCTGGGGGAAAAGCAATCTTATGTTGATCTATAGGTAAAATATTGATTTGATTATAGCTGAAGAAACCATCCATCAAAGAGAATATTTCACTCCCGGCACAATTTTCAACGATCTGGTCAATGAAAGGGGTTGGGTAATTATCTTTGGGACAAGCCTTGTTGATATCCCTAATCTACACAAACACAGATTGTGCCTTGTTTCTTTTTAACCAGAACAAGATTGGACACCCAATCAGTCAAATCCACAAGATAGACAAAACCGACTTTAAGAATTTTTTCAACTTCGAGTTTAATAACAAAAAAATTGCGTGGATGTATTGGGCGAAGTCTTTGTCGAACGAGTTGAGAGTCCGGGTAATTCTTAATTTCATGTACAACTTAATTTCATGTACAACAATATCTTGATCAATTCCAAGCATCTCTTCGTAACTCCAGGAAAAAACATCACAAAATTCTTGGAAAAGGGTCTTGTAAATTTAGATCTCATCAACAAAACATGAGGCATAGATATGAACATTTTCCACAATTCCAGGTGTAATCGAAATATCAAGAGGGATGGTGGGTTAAATATTTCCCAAGTTCCCTTCGTACAAAACATCATGTGTTCGTTCAAGAACAAGGTGAATAGTAACGACAATAGACACATTCAAAATCCGTTGGTAACTCTTTATGGTCTCGGGTTCCAAGAAGAGGATAGAACGATGATTCCCATCGTCCCATGGAGTATATTCCATGGACATAAATGTCATGATCATCTCATCGGTGTTAAATACCATGTGAAATGGATCAAGAGACGTATCTAAGAGAGAACGAGGAGAAGGATTTGTAGATTGAATAGCTTGATAAGCCAATTCTACCAGACTTAAAGGCATTCAGACGTAGTAACGAAGACAGTCATTAGAGATAGGTACTATCCAAGGGTCATGAGACTCGGGGATTTCACCAATAGTGGTTGAGATCATGTTAATCGAAGTGACAAAAGGAGGAGGAATATCAGGTGGTGGAATGGGGAACGTACCCATTAAAAATGAATCCTTTAGAAGACCCACACCGATATTCTCATAACTAGGAGGTGTTTTTGCAATGAAAGGTACGTTACTAGTGCATGAATCGGAATTAAAGAAGGCAAGTTGATCAAAAGTGAAAACTTTTCCTTGGTGAGGGAAACGTATCACACGGAAAAGAGTAGAAACAACTGCACACATAGAATCAATCCAACTACGGCCCAATAGAAGGTATTAATCGAGAGGTGCATCAAGCACCTCAACCTCAATAATAACCGCTTTTCCTTCTAATGCAATAGATAACGAAGGAAGAAAAACATAAGGTTTAAAACCTGTACCATTAAAATCTTTTAGATTAATGTGTGACTTGGTAAGGGCAGGAGAGCCAATGAATTTCCAACGAGTGACAGACATGACGCAAGTCGAGGCTCCTTCATCAATAACAGTTTGACAAATATTCTTATTTTCTACAACGACTTGTATTTGAAATACTAATTGAGGAGGGAGCCTTGGAATGTGATATTCCAAGTCAAATATTATTAAGTTTGTATCGGTATGATCAATTCCACCAATATACTTTAACAATTCCTTTCATTTCATAGGACAACTTTGAAGAACTTAGAGAACCGACATCGCAGAAGGTACCTGTGCAAGATATTCTACAATATTGTAGTTTTGAGTGGCACTCGCATGAGGATTAAATGACGACTTACGAACAACACCCTTAGGAGGAGGACAAAGAAATGTATCTAGACTCAGTCATTCGATATGAAGAGGACCGTTGGGAGGCGAAATCGATGGAGGAGATTGAACCAATGGAGGAGGTGAATCATCAACTTTTTGTTTTGAAGGAGAATAATCGTTGGCTCGAGTAGCGACTGCAACTTCATTCTTCTTGGAGTCACCAGTACACATAAGTACATAAGATTTGGTAGAGGGAGAAGGTTGGTCATGAATAACCAATTGGGCCTGTTATTGAGAAGGAAAAGGTTGTGACAAAACGACGGGTGTAGGAGGTGTCCTGGTCCCTTGCAAGAACTTAGTAGGCCCATCACGTCATGAACAATATTTTATATAATGATCCTCACCATAGATAAGACAATGAGAATGAGGTTTTTGCTTTTCTTTGTCATCAACAGACCGAGTCTTGGGTTTATTAGATTGTTTATTATTATTTATATCCTCCTTGTTCTTACCCTTCCCTTTCTTTTTATTTTGATTTTTATCGGTAGGTGTAGATTGAACCGTATTAACCTTAGAGGTTTTACTAGGAGAACGAGTCAAAGGAGGAGTATTTTGTACATTAGCGGTAGTAGATTTGGGATTAGAATGACTGGATTGTTTAGACTAAATCTCACTATGAAAAGTGCCAATCACACCATCAAAAACATGAGAAGCTATTGGAGGTGTTGGGGTTGTATTTGTAGACGGGCGAGGAGCATCAGGGATCAAGTCATATAACGTGCATGTTTGTGAATCAATGATATCCAAGTATTGAGCACAACTAATGCCTTCTCTTCAGTGACGACACCACCCATGGAGACATCATCGGCTATAAGATCGATGAGTGACATGGTAAACCACTCATCCAATAATTGATCAGGAAGGGTAACTTTGATTAAGAGTCTCCTCCACCTCTACTCATGAATATGATAGGAAATATGAGTAGAAGAGGATTGTTTAAATGAACTCAAAATTTCGGTTCCTGTATCATATCGTATCAGTAACTGGTAATGCATTAAGAAATCCATAGCTAAGGTGTTGAAATCATCGAATAGTCCTTGTGGAAATTCAATATACCATTTGGCTACTGAAGCCGTAAGAGTTCATTGGAAAAGACGTAATATAATGGAATCATTCATCAAGGTGTTGGATGAACACCAGAGATGAAATGTCATGATGTGATTATTTGGGTCTTCTCCCGATCAACCATCAAACTTAGAAATGTTTGATGGTAACTTGGTAGGTATGACCAACCAATAAGGAGAATGCAAGATAGGATCATTCAAAATCCTAGATAAATTCGGTAAATCCAAAGTAGCAAGAAACGAAAACTCTCTGTTCACTTGAGGAAACTGGTAATTTTGAGGAGGTAATCCCATAGGTATACCAGTAGGACCATAAGAAGTTTGTATATAGTTAGAGGGTCCTGTCAAATTTGATGGTGGAGGGTTTTTAGTCAAATAGCCAACTTGAGTTGGCTGATTGGGAAAGATTCCTTGGAAAGGAACATTAGATTGAAAATCTTGACCCCAGGTAGGATTCATAGAGTCTGTATATGGTTTCCCGGGATTAGGGGGCACAAAAGAATTTACTTGAGGAGTTTTCCCCCCAGGCAATTGTTGATTACCTTGGAAAGGAAAATTCAAAGGTTGAGATTGTAATCGAGGTATATTTTGCCCGTACACTAGGTTATGACCCCCAACTTGGGGTTACCCCCCAACTTGAGGTTGCCCCCCAACTTGGGGTTAGACCCCAACTTGAGGTTGGCCTCCATCGGGAATTTCAAAACCAGAAGAGACAGAATGACTTGTGCCTCCAACTTGATTGGAGCTACTTGGTCCAGGATGATTAGATCCTCCAGGTGGAGGTGGAGGAGGAATACTAGACCCTCCAAAGAGAACCTAGGTAAGTGTAGGAACAAAACTGTTAGCATCATTATACCTAGGAGGAACAAAAATATTAGGCCCTCCGGATGGACTCTGGGCAAGATTAGAAATAGAAGTATTAAGAGTGTTATACCTAGGTGAAAGTGATAGATTTGATCTAAGAGGAAGTGGTGTTCCAATAGGAGCTTGATTGATTACCGGGCTTCTGGTAGAAACAAGCATAACTTGTGGGACCACGGTAGAGCTAGTGAGATGGTGATCTGGATTTAGGAGAAGAATGAACTGATTAATAGACTTGATACAATAAATAGAGAGATAGGAAGAATAACACAAATATCCAATGAACAATATCTTCTATTAAATAATGAAATAGGCTGAAACTGTAAAACTGCAGAACTGAAACTTGGTCGAATGGTGGTAGCTCTCTCTGAGAAGAGATGTGGCTTCTATGTGCATCCGTCTGAGTAGAATATAGATTACAATGAGGCTCTAGAGGCCCTTTTCATAGTACTCATGAATGCCAAAACCCTAGACATCCAAAAACCTAACCCTAGAAGGTGAAACGCCAAAAGTCATGTGGGCCCTATGGGTAAGTTGGTGTAATTTGGTATCTCAACTTCCTAGGGTCGTAAATTTTTCATACGACCTCTGTTTTAGGCGTGTGATAGCCCGTTGGAAAGGTATTTTAGAGAGATACACATTCCACCATTAGAATCTGACTCTATCTATAGTCTGAATGTGGTGAGTCAAGAAAACAACGTTTAGTGCCCCAAAACAACCCTGGAAGTAAAACAAGATGTGTTGACATGAAAACATACAAAATAATACCTTTGGATTAGGTGAGAGGCCACCCCTATCCACCTAGAGAATGTGGGAGGCTTCAGACAGCCCCAGAAGTGTAGAACTCACAATTATAAAGCAGTACAAAAAGATGTGTTGAATAAAAAACGAACACGAGGAGCCAGTTGGAATAGGTGGGTGGCCACCAATATCCACCTGGATCAATCCTCCCCCATTAGGAAGCAATGGTCTCCATTGCGTTGAGTTCCTCCATCAGGTGAGGAAACTTCTACTGGATTTTCCCCCGGGTGAGAAACTTTCCTTGGTGTAGGAGTTGCCCTGCCTTGACAACCCAATAAAGTTGGATCTGTTGCTGGCGACTTCCCTTGACCTGTGTGTCCACTATCTGATTGGTGGACGCTTCTTCCATGTAGTCAAGGTTGAGCTATGTTGGTGTTAGTTGTTTGAAAATCTCATAGGTTTCCAAAAATGGTGGAAAATATGGTTGAAGGAGGTCCACATTGAATATTGGATGCAGACCAAGGAAGGGTGGAGTGTTGAGCTCAAAAGCATTGCTACCCACAACCTCGGTGATAGTGTAAGGCCCATAATGAAGTGGGCGAAGATTCTGATGGGGCCCGGTGAGATTCTCCTTCTACAAATGTAACCAAACTTTGTCGCCAACCTGAAACTAGTGTGGTACCCTGTGTTTATCATGGAGTTGCTTGTATTTAGCATTGGATTTCTACAAAATCTCTTGGACTTGTTGGTGGATGTGCTGAATCCACTCAATGAATCTGGTGGCTTTGTCGATCACAGACTGATCACATGAAGATTATGTCTATGTTGTGGCAAGAGGAAGTGCAACATCGATGGGTCCCAAGGGTTGGAATCCCAGACCCACCTGAAATGGGCTATGGCGGGTGGAACTATGGAGAACCTTGTTGTAACTATTTTGGACATATGGGAGACTCTCGTCCCATGTACGGGGATGCTTAGAATTGTACATGTGTAGGATGTGCACAATCATCCAATTGATGGCCTCGGTTTGGCCATCGGTTTGGGGGTGGAAAGAAGTGGATTTTGTGAGCTTGGTGTCCAACAGAGACCAGATACTTGACCAAAAGGTGTTGAGGAATCTGTTGTCTTGGTCAGAGATGATGGTCTGTGGTATCCTAAAGTGAACCCAAACTTGTTCGAGGAAGAGATTGGTAGTATCTGCCACTGTGACATTCTTCTTACAGGTTGTGAGGATGGCCATCTTCAAAAATTGATCAACGACCACAAAGACGCAATCATTTCTGTGCTTGGTGGATGACAAAACAGACATGTAATCCATGGAGATGGATTCCCACGGCTTCTCGGGAATAGGAAGAGGGGTGTATAAGCCTTTCTTCTTGATGGCCAAATTGGCAATGGTGCATGTAGTGCAAGATCTAATATACCTGCTGACGTCCTATCGAATTTTTGGCCAATAAAAAAGTTTTTGAAGAACGACAACAGTTTTCTCTACGCCAAAATGTCCTTCCACCGGACTATAGTGGACTTCCCAAATCAACTTTGCACGCTCGCTTGTAGGAACATAGAGATGGCCCAGGTGGCATAAGAGTCCATCCTGAATGTGAAAATCAATGACAATGGCGCATGTGCCCAAGAGCTAATATGTTGTGGCGAAGTCTAGATCTTGCTGGTAAAGTTGGGGCCACTCCGATGTTTCATGTCCACAGGAATGGATCACAATGGTAAGTGCAGCCACAGAAGGCCGACTAAGGTAGTCAACGACATGATTGGAGATACATGTCTTATAATTTATGTTGAGATGGAACTGTTGGAGGTAGGTGGACCACTTATGATGGCGGTTGTTCTACAATTTCCCCTGCATCTGTACGAACTGCAGAGGCTTGTGATCAGTGTGTACGATCATCTATGTCCCCAGAATATAATGTTTCCATTGACGACATGCTTGTACAATGGAATACATTTCCTTGTCATAGGTGGGGTATTTTCGGACAATATCAAAGAGTGTCTCACTATGGTATGCCATTGTATGCTCGTGTTGAGTGAGAACTGCGCCCACAACATAGTCATATGAATCAATCTCAATCTTGAATGGTTGTTGCATATCAGGAAAGGAGAGTAATGGAGCAGAGAAAAAATGATGTTTCAGATCTTCGAATGCTCGTTTATGCTCCTTCCCTCATACAAACTTGGCCCTACCACCACCCTTGGTCACCTGGCTGAGGGCCCATGCAATATGGGAGAATCCCAACACAAATCGTCAGTAAAAATTGGTGAGTCCCAAGAAGCTAAGAAGCTCGATCAATGTGGTCGGGGCTAGCCAGTCACAGATGAATTGGATATTAGCTGGATCAACATGTACCACATTCTCATCAACAATGTAGCCCATGTATTGGACCCTATTCATGTGAAAATAGCATTTTTCCAAGTTGGCATAAAGCTTGTGTTGTCGCAGAGTGCTCAAAACCTGTTGAATATGCCGCATGTTCTCCTCCCACATTATGTTGAAGATGAGGATGTCATCCAAATATACTACCACAAAGGAGTTGGTGAAGGGTCTGAATACATCATCCATCAACCACATGAAAGTGGCTGGTGCATTTGTTAAGCCAAAGGGAATGACTATCCATTCGTAGAGACCTTCTTTAGACTTGAAGGTTGTCTTCCTGACATCATTTGGTTCAATGGGAACCTGGTGGTAGCCAGACTTCAAGTCAATCTTGTTGAAGAAATTTTCCCCCTTGATTTGGTCAAGAAGGTCATAAATCCTGGGAATGGGGTAGCGGTTCCTGACTGTGATTTTCTTTAAGGCTATGTAATCAATGCAGAGTCGCGAAGTCCTGTCCTTCTTCTGCACCAGTACAATCAGGCTTCCACAAGGGGAGGATTTGGGTCTGATGTGGCCATTTTGAAGAAGCTCTTAGATATGATGCCTGATTTCATCATTCTCCATCAGGGAGCACCGATAGACTGGTCCATTAGGTAGAGGTGCGTCAGGGGTCAAATAAATTGGATGCTTGACTTGGAAGTGCATTAGTACCCCTATAGGTGAGATGAAGATTTCTTTGTATTCTTCCACGATCCCATCCACTTGCTTCTGCTACAAAGAGAGGCATTGTGTAGAGGCCAAAAATGTGGCGGGGACCTTCTTCTTACTATGAGCATGGATCACAAAGAAGATGGACTTCCTAGTCTATGAAATGACCTTACTACATTTCTTAGTAGAGATTAAAGAAATAACAGTAGGCAGTGCCACCTCTGGGATCCTGTACAATTGTCTACCCAAAGTAATAATAACGTTGTCGGGTCTAGACTCATACACAACATGACACTTCCACAAATATGGTTGTCCTAGAATAAAATCACAAAATTCAAGGGGAGAAATATCACACAATACCTCATCTTTGAAAGGCTTGATGTCATAGGGCAGATGACACTATTGGCTGACACATAGATCTCTTCCTTGATGAAGACAGCCGATGGTGTAGGGTTGCGGGTGAGGTGTCGTTGGAAGGTTCAGCTACTTGATGACCTCTATTGAAATCAGTTTCTTCTTACTATCATTGTCGACAATGAAATAAATCCGAGCCCCCTTGACCCACATCTACGAGTGAAAGAGGTGTTCCCCTTCCCCTGGTTCTTCTAGTTCTCTTGGTCGAAATTTGGTGGTAGCAACCGTGGCACTAGGTTCAACATCGATAATTTGCTTCCCTCCTTCAGGATTTGACTCCAAATCAGAATTGGCCTCTGACTCGGAAGCCTTCATCTCGGCCACGAGGGACTACTTGGAGTGACATTCGTCGGTGTTGTGCCAAGGACATTTATGGTACTCACACCATTTTCCCATTTCCTTCTTTGTCCTCTTGGTGCCCTTCTTAAGTTGAGACTTAGACGGATTGTCTTGAGGGCGACCATCTTGAATCAGTCCTTTGCTATGTGGTTTGGGGTTTCCTTTTCCCTCCTTCAGCTGTGAGGGGTTTACAGATCCAAACTCTCGTCGTTTCTTCTTAAATTTCTGCTTGATCTTGACAGCGTATATATAAGATGTTCCAAATGAGGCGATGTCTAGGAACTCGATTTATGTTTGAATGAATCTATGAAAACAACCACGGTATTTGAGCACCATATGACGCTCAAAATATTTGATACCCAATTTGGTGTGTAGGGTATGGAAAATATTAGTGAAGTCTGGTATTGTCTAGTCCCTTTCTTGACATAGGGTGGTCCATATGGTGTATTGGTCCTCGTAGCTTCCAACAGGGTAGTACTGTTCTTTAATGGTTTCCTGAAAGGAATCCCATGTAGGGGCCACCACAAAAATTGCAGATTCCTCCATGGCCTTTTGCTCAGAGTAAGTATCCCACCAGTCTTTAACATAGGGAACGACCTTAAGGAGTGAAAAAGTGATATTTTCCCGATCAGAAAAATTGTGGACCGAAAAATATCCTTCGAGCGGATTCAACCATTTATCTACAAGATTTGCATCTATCAGTCCTTCAAATAATGGAATATCAAAATTTACATGTACCTTGAAGGGGGTTTCATGGCCGCCTGATGAAGATGCTTCTCCCATGGACAACCGTCGAAGGATCTGCACGAAGTTGTCCATCATTTTGTTCCTTTGTCGCGCGAGGGATTCCTTGAGAAACATTTTAATAGGATCTCCTGCTCCATCTTTTTTTTCGTCTCCCATGGGTTTTTTTCGGGCTCAGCATGACCGATCTGGTAATGGCTCGATTGGTTCGAGTGCCAACTTCTTGTACCTAGCCCTTGTCGGGGACATGCACGAAGAAAAATAAATGAAGAGAAGACCGCTCTGATACCACTAATCCAGATTTAGGAGTGAAACAAACTGATTAACAGACTGAATACAATAAAAATAGAGATAGGAAGAATAACACAAATATCTAGTGAACAATATCTTCTATTAAATAATGAAATAGGTTGAAACTACAAAACTGGAACTTGCTCGAATGGTGGTAGTTATCTCTGAGAAGAGATGTGGTTGTTATGTGCATCCGTCTGAGAAGAATCTAGATTACAATGAGGGTCTAGAGGCCCTTTTCATATTACTCGTGAATTCCAAAACCCTAGACATCCAAAAACCTAACCCTAGAATGTGAAACAGCAAAAGTCATGTGGGCCCTATGGGTAAGTTGGTGTAATTTGGTACCTCAACTTCCTAGGGTCGTAAATGTTGCATACGACCTCTGTTTTAGGCATGTTATAGCCCGTTGGAAAGGTATTTTAGAGAAATACACATTCCACTATCAAACTTTGACTTTGTTTATAGATTGACTATGGAAAGTCAAGAAAACGACGTTTAGGGCCCCAAAACAGCCTTGGAAGTAAAACAAGATGTGTTGACATGAAAACATACAAAACAAGCTAGTTGGATTAGGCGAGAGGCCACCCGTATCCACTTGGAGAATGTGGGAGGCTTCAGACAGCCCCAAAATTGTAGAACTCACAATTATAAAGTAGTACAAAAAGACGTGTTGAATAAAAAATGGACATGAGGAGCCAGTTGGAATAGGTGGGTGGCCACCAATATCCATCTGGATCAACTGGAGAGGAAGAATTGTATGAGAACCAACCAACAATTGGTCTGAAACCATAACAACATTACTGGTCGTGCCAGTAAAATGATCTAAAGGTACTATATAAGCAGTGGAAGTCAAAGGCGTATGTAAAGCCATAGGTTGATTAGGACTCATTCCTAGTTTATCAAAAATATTGTGTCCCGAGGAGGTCCTCCAAAGAGAATGGACAAGGATGAAGCTAGGATTAAAAATTCCAGTAGTATGGACTAGAGTTCTAAATGATTCACTCTGGAAGGGTGGATCATCTACACCAGACTCTGCGTAAGGTCCAGTAGGTATTCTATTTTAATCTTCAACAACAACATCTTCTGATGAATTTATTTGGAGCAAAAGTGGATCTTGTATAACACTCAATAACGGATTTACAAGAAGTGTCGATTCCTCCAATGGAGTAGAACTTCTAATCTCTGAGGCCACGTCGTTATTGACTGCTCCTTCAGGAGAAACCTCTGGTGAGTTAGGAAGCAAAGGAGTGTATTCTTCCAGCTCTTCTGGAGGTAACCCTTGCATCCTACGTGAATGACGAGGGATGATGTTGGTCGCACCAAATAAAGAATGAAAGACATCTATGGCCAACTAGAGAAACAAAAACACTCACTAATAAAATCTAGATATCAAATACACAAAAAATTCTTCTTATTTTGAAGTCACTAGTTGGTGATGAAATCCAACATCGTGAAATCAAGATAAGAAGGGGCTGGGAGAAAGAGGGTGGAAAAGTTACATTGACGACCTGCTTAACAAACTTACACCCTAGTGCAAGCTCCCACACATAATGATGGGTATACCCTCCAAGGAGCCCAAGTGATTTTGGCCAACGTCGATTCCAGATACCATGAAGACTTTCCCATCCATAGTCTCCTCGTGTAAAGACTCTAAAGAGATAGGCCACTAAGGTTACCAATTACGACAATGATGTTCGGGGAAGCAATCGACAGTCTGATCCACATGCAAGGGCAGGGTATCTAAGCTTGAAATCGACTCGAGAAGGTATGCACAGGATTTTCTTCTCAAGTGACCCCCAATAATAAGCGCAATCTCTACACTAAGACAAACAAAGTAGGGTGAGTAAGTCTGTCAACCCTAATGCAACCTTGTGATTGACCCTTGTGGTAGAAGGGCTTCCCAGGACAAAATGTAGCAAGTGGATTTAAACTCTCCCTATCACAATATACTATTGTGTGTTTTGATGCTTTGGAGAGTGTGCCTCACAACTTATTCCAAAGCATTATCCTAGCTAATGTTGGTGTATGAAAGTTCTAGAAAATAAAATTTGCTAATAGATTTTAAAATTAGGTTGAATTTTAAAGGATGTTGCTTACTCAAAAGGGAAACGAAAATGAAACTAATGATGTATTTGACCTTGACCAAATAAAATGAAAAAAGAGATGACATGCAATTGTTTCATTCGATGAACTCTAATTACAATAGGGAGAAGGTTTCTCTTTTCAGAATACAAAAAGTTACAAAGCACAATTTCTCAATCTTTGAATGATATGGATTCCAAACAATCAAAGCTACTAAATCTTCCAATTTTCTCTTTTCAACAAATATTTGAATGCAAAAGATTTCTTACAAAGACTACTAAAAGAAGAATAAACTTCAGTCCTTTTCTTTTCAAATCAGAACATAGACATAATCCAAAAAATAAAGAATGGTCCAAGAAGATCAATGTATTTTCAAAATTATTTCCCAAACCAAACTCATAATGCAAGAAAAAATGAAAAGATAAGAAAACTATTTGTCAAATGAAAACAAAAATTGTTTTCCAATCAACAAGAATCCAAAACTTAAAATAAATCCAAAACTCAAAGAGATCAAGAACAACTTATCAAGCAAGCACCCAGGAACAAAGCCTTGATATTATACCCTTGCAATAAGAAGTAAAAGATAAAACTTACAAAGCTTATGAAGAAGACTCTCAATTCTTGAAAAACAATCAAATTCAGGCTTAAAAGATGCAAACCAAGCATTCACCAAGACTAAAAATTCATCCCAAGAGGTAAAGAAAAATTTGGGCAAAGAGAAGAAAGTTGATTGTCACTCCAACAATTCCTACAGGAATCGTCGCAGGTTGCAGAAGAGTACAATGCGACGATGAAGGATCGTTGCAGGCTCAAAGAAAGACACGGTTCAACGTCATCACTCTGGTTCACACAAGCATGGTGCAACGATGTCTGAATATAAGGAAAATTTGAAAGGATGACAAAGTTTCTCAATGAACTTTCAGAACTAGGGAGTCAAGATGGATCACCCACAGACTCAGAGAATGAAATTGACCAAAATCATGCAAGCTAAAAGCAAATAAGAAAAAAAAACCAAAATAATTTGTTCCCCAGTATGGTCATTGATTTTTTTTATCGGACAAATTGGTAAGTGTGGACACAAACTAATCTCCCTAACAGGAAGCTAGAACAAAACAAGGTAGAATATAAACTTCACCTTAGACTTCATTGTCATGTAAACTAGTTTAGAAAGGGACAAATGGCATACCTTTTAAATGACCTTTGATCCTCACTAGTTTCGTCCTTGTCGCTCCATCTTTGGATTTGTGGGATGGTGAACATGTCTAAGAAGCACAAACCAACAAAGAGGGAGAACAATGATATATATATTCCAATGAATTCTATGTATAAGATCAAGGAGTTATACAATAAAAGTAAAGACACCTTTATAGGGAAGAAATGTATTGTTGCATTATATTAAATGAAAGTGGAGAATACAACCCATGCATTGATGTTACAATATCCCTTCCAATGGATCTTTGCTTCAACACATAAACCTTTTCTGGAATGCCTTTGATGAAGAAGATCCACCATCTGACTTAGACAGATAAAGCAAAGCTATCTAAAGTATAATCTGTAGCAGAATTCTTCATGCATAAGCAAGCCTTAGCCTTTTCCATAAGATATCCCTCTTTATATAGGGTGAAAGATGGATGGATGAGGAGATTAGGATGATCCCAATAAATCATAGAAGCGAGTAAGATCCAAACTAATCAGAGGCCACATCATATTCTAGAAGATTCCCTTTTAGAACTTTCATGAATTCCAATTTTCCTCTTGTTTAAGCATCATCGCACCCTATGCACAAGCAGCCTGCATGTTGCACCAAACTGGACTTTTGTGACTCCGCAGTCCAGTTTGGTGCAACATGCAGTGATCAAGCATCATCGCACCCCAAGCATAGAGTAGGGTGCAATGATCTCCTTTGACATAGTTTTTAAGGAAGAAAAGATATCCCACTTTTCTCATGGAGAAAGCCTCTTTTAGTGTTTTCATGGAACATGGAAGTGAGTCATGCACATATCATCAGTTGATCACTGGGGTGACCAAAATAATGTGTAACAGGTTCAAGCCTTTCCTTTTCAGTGTGGCCTACTTTCCTTCTCTTCACAAGGGGTTCCTTAAAGTCTTTCCTCTAAAGGTTGTGTGGAATTTGTTCCCCCAAGTCCAATGCAAATGTTGTTGTTTCCAGAGCCACCTGTCCTTCCACAATTTGTGTAGGAGGGTTCGTTGGGATTTCCCATGCACGACTAGCCTGGTGGAATGCATGCATCACCACAAGCTTGATAATCCCATGGTGGGGGAGGCCCTATCGTTTCCATTGGGATTTTTGGACACTTTGGGCCCTATTTTGCAGGATCTTCCATAGAAAGAAACGAATGTTAATCTGTAGATTTTAACCTTGTACAATATTTTACTACAAATAGATTTTCAATAAAAGAATAGAAAAGATACAATGGAAAATGCACACATTACACAGATACTTTTCCCTTGGAAACCCAAACCAAGAAAACCAACATATTCTATATTCATTCATAGTGATACATTGTTTATAATACAATATACATATAAGAGCCAACGACATCCAAAACCCTAACCCAATGACCTAGATTAGTAAACAACCCTAATTCCTTAACCGGAAATAGAAAACCATAAAAAAAAACCATGTGTCACAAAACCACCCAACAATGGACATGAAAATCGAGGTGACACGAAAAATGAGGCAAAAATGTGACACGTTTCCTAAGGAAAAAAACAATTCTCAGGGGCCTTGTCCCTGAACTCCTACGCAAGGGGGCCTAGAGGCCCCCCCTCAAACCCCCCATGTGTGCTCGGTGCAACATAGAAGACACTAGGGATAGTCGTGCAAAGACTATAACACATACCCAACATTCTCCCACTTGTTGGTTTCTTTGCATACAAGGGGTTACATGGTTACATAGTCAACAATCCAGGGAAACAATGCCCATGGATCCTCTACACCAAGAGAACTTCCTAGTGCTCATAGATTTTTTTAATGAATCTGCAACATTCTTCAAAGTGTCCACCTTCATCAAAAATACTTTATTTTCTTCAACCATGTCTCTCACAAAGTGATATTGAATATCAATATGCTTTGTCTTTGAATGATAAGTCAAGTTCTTCGCCAGAAAAATTGCACTCTGATTTTCACAATCTATCCTTATAGCTTGTTGTACCAACCTAATACATGAACACAATCTTTGTAACCATATTGATTCCTTACTTGCATGAGTGGTTTCCATGTCTTCAACTTTTGTATTTGAAAGTGCCACTGCAACCTGTATTTTTCTCATCCAACTAATTGCTCCTCCAAACAGGTTAAACACATACCCACTTGTAGATCTCCTACAATCCAGATCTCTAAGTCAGTTTGCATCCACAAAGCCATGTATGTACAACACTCTATCCAATCCTGGTCTTCTTTGGTAGCACAATCCATATCTAGCAGTGCCACACAAATACCTGAAAACCATTTTTACTCTTGTCCAATGCTCCTTCCTTGGTTTTGACATATACCTGCTCAAAACTCCCACTGCATGTGCAATTTCTAGTCTAGTATAGACCATTGCATACATCAAACTACTAATTGCACTCACATATGGAACATGAGACATGTCCTCCTCCTCTTCCTGTGTATTGGAACATTGATCTGCAGATAACTTTACACCAACATGAATAGGGACCTTGACTGATTTACATTCCTGCATATTAAACCTCTGCAATATTGTCTTGACATATTTTCTCTAATTTAACCAGAGTTTCTTGTTTTTTCGATCTCTTTTAATTTCCATGCCCAAAATGAAATTTGAATCACTGATATTCTTCATGTCAAATTTAGAGGAAAACTGAGTTTTCACATCCTGGATAATCTCCTTGATGTTTCCTATCAACAACATGTCATCCACATACAAGACCAAATAAATCAAATGATCACCAATTAATTTAAAATACAAACATTGATCCTCTTTGCTTCTTGTGAAGCCAAGTCCCAGCATACAAGTATCAAATTTTTGATACAACATCCTTGGTGATTGTTTTAAACCATACAAGTACTTTTTTAGTTTGCATACTAGCTCCTTCTTTCCCTTCACAACAAAGCCTTCTGGATGCTTCATATAGATTTATTCTTCCAAATCCCCATGTAGGAATTTTGTCTTCACATCCATCTGTTCTACTTCAAAATCAAATGCAACAACAACAGATAACATAAATCTTATAGAAGTTAACTTGGCAACAGGAGAAAAAATCTCACCAAAATCAATTCCCTCAACCTGGGAATAACCCTTTGCTACTAACCGAGCTTTGTATTTCTCCACTTTTCGTTCTGCATTCAACTTCTTTTTAAATACTCATTTTCTACCAATGGGATTTCTTCCAATCAGCAACTCCACTAGATCCCAAGGTTGCCATTTCTTCATCCATGGCCTTTTTCCAGAGCTTTCCATCCTCTGAATCCACTGCCTCCCTGACAGTTATAGGATCATCATCAGAAATAGAAAAATAAAAATTTGAACAAAAATCAGATGGTGTATACCTTTCTGGTAGCCTTCTTTCTCGAACCGATCTCCTCAATACTAGAGTATGAGGATCTTCTTCTTCTGATTCATGTTCTTGTGTAGAGTCTGATTCATCATCCTTTAAATCAAACTGCATCTTCTCTGGTTCTTCCTTACTTTGTAGGAATTCATGTTTAACAACATCCTTAATTTCTCTAAGTACCACATCTCGGCTATACCCAAACTCGGAAAACCAACATATTCTATATTCATTCATAGTGATACATTGTTTACAATACAATATACATATAGGATCCAATGGAATCCAAAACCCTAACCCAATGACCTAGATTAGTCAACCCTAATTCCTAAACCAAAAATAGAAAACTATCAACAAAAACCATGTGCCGAAAAATCGCCCAACAATGGAAATGAAAATCGAGGGGACATGAAAAACGAGGCAAAAATGTGACATGTTTCCCGAGGAAAAACAATTTCTTGGGGGCGTGTTATAGCAAGTTTTACCTCACCCCATGCAACTTGCTTAGAAAGCCTTTCCATTTCCCTATGCATACTTGAAGTCCCCTTTTTCACTTCCCAGAGTCAAAAAATCATATTTTTCCACATATACACGCCCTACCAATTATACAACATGCATATACATAGGTTTCACCACTACAGCCCGCGTACATCGAGTTTGGTGCTCGTCGGGTTTCCATGTCACGTCACGAGATCCATGATCCTTGACCTTCCATATACTAGAAACATTCTGAATCGACCCTTCAGTTCCATTTCAAGGATATAAAATGGGCCATATCCAAACCGTGGAAGGGGAGAGAATTCAAATTTTGAGAGCAAAGATATTGTGGAGAAATTTTCACTTCACATTGAGTCTGCATCCCTTTTTCCTTTAAAGTATGAACACATTGTTCAGCCCCCAAGATCTTCCCTCTTTGATGGAGAACCTCATTGTCTCTCTTATATGAGCTTGCCTTTGGTGGAGGATTGAAGTGGTGGAGGCCCAGTTGGAAGGGACTTAGTTTCTCGGTTCTGAGATGTGACGACGTGGAATTTTGTCACTTATACACTTCTATTGGTCATTTTTTAATAGAAATACTCTTTTCTCATCCAATTGATGTCTTGCAAATATTTGAATTATTATTCCATGGGCATATTTGTTATGAATGTTAATGGATTATGCTATTGTATGTGCTAACTTTATATATTATCACCATATGCTTGTGTATCTTGGTTGTTGAGGACAAGTTGCAGGTATAAAGCTTTGATTTGCGTGCTCAATTATGGTCTTGATCGAACGTCCAGACGAGGTAGGCTCTTTATCATGTCTTGTTATCATTTTCATTTATATACTTGGGATTAGAGTCGATTTATGTAGTCATTATGGATGTTGTGGTTTACCCCATGCCATAGAATGATTTTCCTCGTAACATATTTGGTGACCATATTGGGGGTTGAATCTTCTATTTTGGGGGTTTGGAGTGTTTTTCTCCTTCGATTGCTCTCTAGTATCCTGAGTTGTCTTGTCGCCTGATTGCTTGACAACCTATTTTTACTTTGTATCTGAGTTTCTTGGCCTTATCCTTACCCTGGCAGTGTTTTAATACATATACATGGTTTTTCTTTTGAGAGATGCATACATAAGTGAGATGTCTTTCTATAAGGCGCATACATACATGGTTTTTTCTTAAATAGTTCCATACATCAACTTTTTTAGCTTACTTGTTGATTTTGGTGTTTGTTGGGTGAGTTTTGATGGTTGTTGAGTCTTCTTGGATCCTTGTCCTAACTGTTGAGTGCTTGCAGAGTGATAGGAAACCTTTTCATGGTTGAATTTTTAGGCGGTTTTTCTTTCTCATCATATTTTTCATTGGTTGTCCTTGCATCTTGGTCTGAGTGTTTGCTTCATGGTATCCCACTTGGCTTCTCTCTTTGTTCTTGCAGTAGGGTCTATATATCAAGATGTTATTCATTCCTTGAATTTTCATTTCTTTATATTGAAAATACAAAAATATACATTTTGCATTTTGGCATTTTCTCTTTTTGGTTTTTTAGCATTGATCTTGATACATATGGAAAGATTGCATCTTAGTGAAATTGCAGAGTTGAATTGAAAGTTGCATTTTGAAAAGCTTATCATCTTTTGAGAATTCAAGATTAGGAATTAGCTTTATGTTTATATTAATTTATTTAATATGTTGATTCATAACATCATCAGTTTCACGACCACATCTTTTGAGTAAAGAAATCCATTAAAATTAATGCTAATTAATTAAAATTGATTAGAAATGATTTTATTTTTTAGAGTACACAAACAAGCATAGAATATAGGGCCTTGGAATAGGATATTGTGAGTAAACTTCTCCAAGGTTATTAAAATCAACATATGTGTCTAACTAGGGAGTGGTGAAATCCATTGTGTAATTAGTGACATCAGGATGCTCCGCTCACACCAGAGTTAAGCACAAGGTCATGCAAAGTTGGTTGCAAAGATATCCCTCTAATACCTTCTTAGCATCATAGACATTTCTAGGGATCTATTCATATTTGGGGGTCTTTCTAGTACCTTTACCTCCCTGAGAGGCGATGCTTTCAAAATTTCAGTCTTTGTTACCCTGCCCATACGGTGGACCTGACTTACGATTGTTCACCTGTGGATTGGTTATATCGTGGTGGCTTTAGTTGCTTGACATAGGTAGCCACATAGGTTACTTGCAGGGGTTATTCTACAAGTACCATGAGTCAGCTAAGGGTCAGACAACACACAACCTTGATGGAGGATTACCTCTTTGGGGGGATCTAATCGGCTACGTTGTTAAGCCCATGAGGGACCTTATAATTGATTTTGATACCTCCAATATTTTGAAGGGAATCTTAGGCCCCTCTTGGGCGATACATACCTACTCTAGTGAGGGAGGCCCCTTTTCAGCCAATATATCTTGTTTGTGTACATTGGCCTTTTTTCTTTACTTTGGTGTGTTATCCGATTATTAGTTGGCCTTAGGATTTTTTATTGCGTCATGATTTTTCATTGTTATGGTTAGTGGAGCCCCCGTGACTCCCTCGATTAGCACTACCAAGCCCATGGTATTTTCTCATTCCATGGGAACGAATCCTTTTGTATTTCCAAGTGGTACATCGAATCATGATACTTAGCCAATACCTTGGGCCTCTAATCATTTTGCTCTTGGTATGCTAGACATGTCTTCCCACTTGCCATCTTTTGTCTTGTCTTCTTATGTGAATCCTAGTTTTGGGTCTGGAGGCGTGATTCCTCTTTATTCTCCCTTTTTGTTTGGTGGGATTCATATCCCTCAACCAACTCTTACGGTATGAGGTTGGAATCTTCCTTCCTGTGGATCCAATATTAGCTTCACTTTTCCAGGAGCAAGTGCTCAAATGGATGGTCATTCTACTTATTACATCTCGTCCATATATCCTTCTTTCACTATGCCAGTTCCTACCAACGCTTTTCCCATGGTGGACCTCCATCTATCCTCTAGTGTTTTATCTGAGGTGAGTCAGTTTTATAGTATGGGAAACCCCCTTCACAAAGTTCCTTCGTCTGGGGGAAACATATATCCTCACCTGAGTAACCCTTGTCATGTCGTTTTATCTTCGCAAGCGTATTCCTCGATGGCAATGCCCTTACAACCCTTTATGAATCGATTTGGAGGAGGATACTATCATGTTGGAAAGGGCCATGGCATATACCAAAACCCATCCTATCCCGCAATTTCTCAAAATTAGTCTTTATCGGAACCTTGGTCTCAAATGCCATAACCAACTACTGCAATTCATGTTGGAATCATAAGTCTCGTCACTGTGAGTCATATTGGCATTATATCACCAACCTCTGCTAGTCATATTGGAGATAGGTCAACAACCTCTACAAGTCATGTTGAATACCTACAACCAGTCGTTGCATGTATGTTGGGGGCACAACTCTAGTCATGTTGGGGATTTATCAACAACCTTTGCAAGTCATGTTGAAGATCTGCTACTATCCTCTGCAAGTCATGCTAGGAGCATGTCACCATCCACTACAAGTCATGTTGGGGGCATTAATATAATTGAGAATCCTAGACGTATAGGATGTAAACCCAATTTCTTTTGTAGACGTTGCAAAGGAAATCATCTAACTTGTTTGTTCCCTGCTACTACCGTGGTACATGAAGAACAGTCCTTGTCTGATAGCCCTTCGGGTTCTGAGCCGTCTTTGGTTTCCCAACTTTCTAATCCTTCTTTGGTTGATACAGAGGTCATGTCGATGCAATCTTAGGCCGACACCACTCCTGTTTTGGGGGTTGATGTGTCTCTAGACCATGTTGTCTCACATCCTAATCAACCAACGATTGAAGAAGTGGTCATGCCGATGCAATCTTCGTTCGATCCCACTCCTCTTTTGGAGAGTGACTAGTCTAAGGAAGTGACATTGCCGATGCAATATTCAACCAATACCACTCGTCTTTTGGGGGGTGATGTGTCTTTAGACCATGTCCTTAACATTTCTAGTTCTTCACCTTCTGAACAATGGAGCATTCCACTCTCTTCGGTTACATTCCCTCCAAGTCCTAGGGTGGTTTTCCTTGATTGGAATGATCTTGTAGAGCCTCAACTTCCTTCTTCTACACCCTTCTAAATAAGGGGCATTATTCGATATATTATAGAGAAGGTAACCTCTGCAAGTATTTTATCCTCCTTGACTTGGAAAGCTTTGGGTTTTCCCAAGCTTGTGTCAACTATCTGTGAGTTTCTGAATTTTGCAAGAAGTCCTGCACGGGAGCCCCGGTCTCCCCCATGATATGCTGCTTAGAACAACATCCTTGAGTCTTAGTTAAGCTATTTTTCAACTCTATAAAAAAATGAAAAGATTGATGAGTTAACTTGTCTCTTTCATACTCATTAAATTGATTTGAAAGGACGCTTATTTGGTGTAATTTTAACCCTTTTTTGGACCAAGTAGACTAATTTCAAAAAAGGAATACTCTAGTCACTAGTGGCTAGAAGAGTTCTCCTCAGTATTGTTTTATACTTTTTTGGGCTTAGGGGACTAAATTTATGAAAAAGGACATTCTTTGGAGTTAATTTGTAATTGCATTCCATTATCCTGCTTGCAGTATTGACCCTATTTTTGGTTCCTTCTGTCTCATTTTAAGCTTATTACCTCAACAATTTGCGCTTCTAGCCAAGCAAAGCCTTGTTTATATCCTTTGTGTTAGCGATCAAAAATGCACTAGCATTTTGTTTGAGAAATGATGCCTAATATTGAAGGGAACTTTTGACTACCTTCCTGAACTACAAATGCAGACTTGAAACAACCATTAGAAATCTTAGGATTTCTAGATGTTAATCGACTATTCAAGCATGTAAAACAGACTCTCCACGACTTAGAAATTTGATTTTTCCCAAGGCAGTTTTTATTTAAAAAATCTGCGCTTTCACCAGCTATTCCGCCTTGAATTTTGCTAGTTAGCTGGTGAAATCTCTGCTTTTCACTAGCTAAAGGGTCGTATTTAGGGAAAATTAGCTGGTGAAACCTGTTACATGGCAGCAAGGTCGTATTTTTGCCCAGATTTGACTTTTTCTCAATCAAATCTTTCGAGGTTGGTTTCTAAAGATGCATAATAATTAAACACATCATATTTAAGGTTTTATATTGATGTATTTAATGTTTAAAAAGGTGGAAAAGTGAAAATGGTGACTTAGTTCATGAGCAAAAAATTGTCTTTTTTGCCAAAGTTGGCAAATTCGAATTTATTTTGAAGATTCATCAGCCTTGGAAGGTCTTCTACATCTGTCAAAAGTTTAGAGGATATGAAG
>ML843376.1:0-18371 GCA_009831015.1 Picea engelmannii
ATCATATCCTACTTTCCAAGTGGGTAGGTGGTCTCTGTCTCAATTTGTTAAGATCTTGTTGTGCAGATATATCCATGACCTTGTTACAACTTTTCCTTGTATATTCCATAGTTGCTATTCAAGATAGTTCAACGTCTAGATAGATCACAATCACTGATTCCATTATTCTCTTTTACAGGTAAGTTGCAGAACCACCAATATAGTTCCAATCATAATGTGAGTGTCAATCCTAAAGCCAATTTACTGTATTTATAATCATTCACTTGCTTCAAGCAGCAATCTCTTCATTGAGCTTATGCCAACTGCGCTTGGGATAATTAGACTATCAAACAAATATCTTAGTATACCCACCTATGGTAGGACACGGGGATTTTCTTGAACAGTAATACTCATTCTATAATTGAGTTGGGATGATTGTTTAAAAAAAAAGACAGACCGCTCAGGACTTGCCTTCCCTTGAGTAACTAAGGAGATTTATAACCCCGCATGCCCGATCAATCAATCAATCATGGGTTAAGAACGCTTAGGAGAAGTGTTCCATAATCTATAGTATAGGCAAGCTTTCTCATTTGGACATTACAACAACTCAAATATTTTTTTGAAGTTTAGGACAACCTAACTATGAGACCCTACTTCTTTCTCTATTGCTCTATTGATTGGATGGATATAGATCTATGTACTAGGCCCCCACCCAGGTGTCTTGTACTTTTATATCTGTAGATATTATTGTCCTATCACATGATGAAGGTGATTTTATATACTACCCCCTATTAGCTAACATTCATTGGCTGAGAGGCGGGTTGAGGTAAACCTATTTATTCATGGTACTACTGCAATAAAAAATGGGGGGAATTCGTAGGATTTGATTGGTCTTTATGGGAGAATATGGTATGATTGTATGATTCATTTAGATCGTCACTATGGCTATGTTTGGATGGAAACACAAAACTAGAAATATCTAATCCATGCCAGTACTTTATTAATGATGCTTTTATGTACCATGGTGTCATAGGATTATTAATGTTATTATGTGAGTCACGATGATGGAATAAATAATCTTCCTTTGGAGAAGTAGATTATTCATGAATGGGCGATAGGTGAAGATATTTATCTTCTCCACTATCTCTTTTTCGAGGCCCCTCTTACCACACCCCCAAGTGTGGTAGACCTTTGTGTGTACCATCTGTCATATACAAATATATGGTCGGTACCTGCTTCGTATGTATATGTCTTCATGTGGACATGATATCTTCATTCGTATATAAGATATTTTCTTTTCTTAGAATCCATCAAAACTTCTTCTACAGGGAATGTTGGAGAACTGTGATCTGGGTCATAAAATGCAAAGTAAGGAGAGTTCGGATCATGATATCCAAGTGCTTCATCTAGAGAACTTGGATCTAGATCTACAAGAGATAAGTTGGGAGAGATAGGATCTGAGATAAACAACAAAGAAGTCATGGAGAGCCCAGGTCAGAGACAAATATCAGGATTTTAGACAATATCTTAATCGTGATCATCCTTTTATAGGTAAGTGGGGGGGAAATCTCAATATCCATATCTTTAGAGTACAAAAAACAAGCATCAACCACTCCAATATAGTATTTGATTTCGAACATAAGAGGTGCATAATTCCAAACCCTTTATGTGGGCACCAGGTGAACATTATTGCGATCTCTTGGAGCTTACCTTACACTTGACGAGAAAGAACACTCATAACATGATGGAGTTTACATCGAACGAGTGAGAACATAACCCAAGGGAGGTAGGTCGGTCTGGAGAGGTCGCATTTATATTCTTTGAAGCATCATCAACCCATCGAATATATATATATATATATATATATATATATATATATATATATAATTTATATTATGAATAAGAATCATCCACCCTTTAACTTGATACGGAGATAGGATGAATTGAGTCATCATTCCTTGATGTGAATGCTAGAGAAGCTTCACTTTCATCTGAATTTCACACTGGTTGGATCAGACCCAACCGGGGTCAGCGGTATCACCCAAAATTGATAGGAACAAAATAGTAATTCTTCCTTGGCGTTGGGGCTAGGGCCTTACCCTTTGTATTTAGGTTAGGAAGGGTGACATCCCTATCACTTAAAGTATCGGTAGGAATCAAATCATGACCATTCATTTAAGTAATAATAACATATGATGAACTGGAGAATCACGTTTGGGAGCTAAGGTTAGAGGGGTGGCATCCCTATCTCTTAAAGTGGGGGAAAAATTTTCAATTTTTTTGTGGTACAGTATGCATCTGAGTCTCTATGGTCATTTTACGATGGACTGGTATATGAGACGCCTAAGTGTTTTTACCCTGTAGATGCATCTATATTGGGTTCTCTGGTATTGATATTTCTCTTAACTAGATCTTGTTGCATTAGACCTGAGTCACTATCATTAGATTATGGAGGCTTGGGATTGAAGGAGAGATCTACTTTGGGAGGAGAAACTACACCCAAATCTAGGTTTGCTTAGTCCGGGCTATGACAGTGAAGAGTGAATCTTCCTACCTAGAGGATTTGGAGTGAGGGAATGAGTCCCCTACCCTATGAGATTAGGTTTTCCTGATAGCTTAAGGGAAAGTACCTATAATGAGAGGAGACAAGGGAGACTGGGTGGAGGGGAACATGAGCTATGGTGGTAGGAAGGAAAAATGGGGCGAGGGATGGGGGATGATGAGGCAAGAGGAGGATGAGCCAAAACCCAATATTATGTGTATAGAGAGACAAACCTTTTAGATTAATTTCTCCCCCTGGATTGTTCGTCTAGTCCTCGAATGGGAAAGTGGTGTTTGGTACATTTTTCTAATAATTGCAAAAGATATTTTCAAAAATGTATGGGGATTGGGTGGGAATAATATATTCAACGGAAACGAGAAAACAATGTTTAAGGAAATCCATTCAAAGGAATATCTTACATAGATACAAAGCTTTACATAATCAACCAAGCTACCAACCTTCAATTAGTCACCTAGAGCCTCAATCAGTCGCCACAAATGATCAATTTTGACTAGTTTATGTGTTGTGGGTCGACATTAACAAGGCTAATGGGTCTTAAGCATCGGGGCCTCTTTGTAATGGTTACCCCACTTTAAAAACATGCATATCAGAGGTCTGTGGAAGAGTTATGAGAAGTGTGTTTCAAAGGATAGCAGCAGGAATATATAGGTGATGAAAATAAGCACTTGGAATCTCTTGTGAGTATGAGTGTTCTTATCTCATTTTGGGCAGTGTCAAATAAGTATGTGTAGAAAGGGGAGGCTCCAAAGGGTTGGGTCAATGCTAGCGAGGTTGCACCCCCTGCTCAAGACACATAGAAAGTCCATACTTATGGTGGACGTTGAGTAGGTGTCAGTATGAGTCAGTGTCTCTTGTTGGTTCTTTCTTGAATACTTTCATTACCTCTATGTATTGCTGGTGGTCCTTCTATCATTTTTTATGTTCCCAATTCCAAACCACTAATGATTTCCTCAAAACCATTTTTGTTTTCCCTACGATTACTATCAGGCACTATGGTTTAAACCTAGGAATGGCTCCAGGAGAACGAACATATATGGTAGGGAAATGGACTTTGGAATGAGAAATAAAACTATTTCAGAACAACACACTCTTCTACTCACTAACTATCATGAGGACCAAACACCTTGCAATTTCTTCAACCTACTTTTCACACTCTTTCTCAAGCTAACTATGCTTTGAGATGAAACCAACTACCTATTAAACACTTGATTACATTTCCTTGAATATGCTTGTTTCTTCTTAGAATTTTACCCACGCTAATTCCCTAACAAGCTTCATACATACTTCCTTCAATTGTTGTTGTTGGGATCCCCTAGTTCGCCTAAGGCAGGATTGGCTCTGATATATTTTTCCATACAACACACTGGTCAGGGTTTCCAATAGACTATTTTCTAACCAACCTGTTATTCCCATTTTGTAGGATAACTAAGGAGATGATGGCTCGAGGCCCTCAGGTTGCATACATGGAGTGCCGAGAGACCACATGACTAGCAGTGTCCACTTCCACGTATGGAATCCCACTCTATAACCATAGTTTGATCCATCGTCAACACATCCACCACACCAACTAGCTTCTGGAAGGCACATGGGTCTTTCTCCATGTGGTACAAGTAAGGTATTATGGCAGGTAATCACCCTACTATTTAATGAATTTATGCATGTTGTATTGAAGATGCTTTTGATTATAGAACGCATGCATGGAAATTATGATTTTGACCCTATTTCACCTTGGTGAGTGTCATCGATTTCCTAGTAAGTGGCCAATTTTTGGGGAAGGGATGCAACTGGGGGTCCCTTGAGTGGTCATCATACCATTCCTGACCATACTTATCACTTTTGCTCATCAATTTCTGATCAAATTTCCCTCTTCTATTCCCTTTGACTTTAGCAACCCAAGAAGGTCATGTACCTCATTTCATGGGAAGAAGGGGCTGAAGGACCAAAGGGATGGTGGTCGGAAAAAGATAAAATCATAAAATATAAACCTTCGATATGCTCGCCCAAACAGGTCTTGAGAGCATTGAAAAACTTCTCCTAAAGAATCAAATACCAACAAAAGAAAAACAACATTATATACATGTCCCCACTTGTTGAGGTGTGTACACTCATGCAGTGTCCCTTTCTTTCCTTGCATATGGCACTCTGTGCACCTCTAGCTTCAAAGTGGACCTTGCGGTGCTTCCCCCCAAGATAATCAATTCCAATTTAAGGAGTACCTAAGGTTTTGGACTATTAATTAATTAATGTCAATGAATGGGCTTGGAAAAATGATGTATTGAAAACGAAGGTGCATGACACCCTCTATAAAGGCACCCTTAGATGAGACAATACGAGCCCTTGTATGCCATGAAACCCATTGACCTATGAAGTCTAAACCCCTATCCACCTCATCATCCACTACATGAACTTGAAGGGGAACCTTTGGGAGAATTCCCTACTTGAGGGTTTTGGTTTACCCAATAGGAATTTTATGACACGCCTACCATACCTAAAATTGGTCAATTGTATAGGATATTTGAGCATTTGTTTAATTTTTTGAAGTATTTTTTATGCACATTTTTAGATGCCTTGTTTATAATATATGGTTTTCACTTCCCATGATATTTTTACTTGATATCTTTGGAAGGAGTACCCATTTTTTTTGTAGGACCTTGCTTGGTTGAAAGATCTATAGGAACATGCCTAGCTTGGGCTTCCATGGGGCTTGAATCCCACAGGTTGGATGCCAAGGGCCCACATACCGGATCATGTTGAATTGCCTTTGGAGACTTAGAAGACACCTTTGAGGATCTATCCTAGCCCCCACAAGCCAAACAAATTTAATAGGAGGGGAAAAATGTCACTCTTTGGGGCTTGACGTCACCTAGGGCTAGGGTTGGTGGTGATGGAGTTGTTTTTCATTGACACTTGGCATGATTTGTCTAGAGGAGGCATGGATTGACCTTTGTGCATGAAGAGGAGGCTCTATGAGCCCCAATGAACTCCACTTTCTCCTCCAATGACTTGGAAAGTGTCAAAATGTCTCGCTAAAGGGGCGACATCATCTTGTTTTAGGGTTTGTAATGTGCAAAAGTGTAAATTAAATATTATTATTTGTGTAAAGGGGAAAGATAAGGGTTTTTGACCCCTTATCTTATGTGTACTCTAGTTAAATGGACAAACTATGTTTTAAACATTTTGTATAAATAGAGAAAATGTGAATCTCATTTCATAACACAACTCTCCCATTTCTAAGAGGTACTTGGCTGAAATTTGCACCCTCTTGGGAATTTTTGGTATCTCTCTCTCTTGCAAATGATTTTTGGTGTTATCTCTTGGTGAATGGATGAAGTGAAGTGATGCACACCTCTTGAAGGCTTGTTCTTTTTCTCTTAGATGGAAATTTGCACGGTGAACTAGGGTTTGATGTCTCTTTTCTTGGAATTGGTAAGGAAAAATCTGCATATGTTAGTTATTTCTTGATCATTCTTGGTAATTGTTGGTGGAAACCCTAGGAGGAGTATGTTGGATACACCCTCCATTTATGCTTCATCTTATTTTTAAGGTTACAAGTCATTCTTGAACAAGGGTTTCTAGGAGAAGTACAAGTGTATACACCCTCCTAGAATTACCCTAAGTTTGTTGGCATACCCTAAGGAGTAAGAGGATTTATACCCCTAGGGATATTGTTGATTAAACTAGTGTTTTAAAGACCCCATTCACCCAATTTTAAAAGGCACTAATATTATTTTTTGCATTGGATAAATAAATTATTTGCCTCTATAAAGGTGATTTAATGAGATACTAATCTTGTTTCAATTGGATAATTTTCTACTTTCTAAGGGCTTGTCAAGGCCATTAGGGAATCTTGATTGGCCTAGTCTTATTAGAGTTGTATCTCATAAAAATATACATCCATTAGGGATGCAACAAAAACCCTCTTTACTCACTTGTAACTTGCTTTTCAACCGTCAGAATTTGCCAAAAGTTTGCCAAGGTAAGTTTTGGTGGTTTAATTTCTTGCTATAACAACTTGTTTGCTAAAGCCATAAGGATGCAAAATATCTCCGCAATAGAGTTTACTACAACATTGTTTATTTCTAAAGTCTTATGCTTGTTTACTTGAGTATTACTAGCTTTTATCTAGTTTATCTCTTGCATCATTTGTTGGACTTCTAGAAATTGTTTAGTAGCTTTAACAATTAGTTTCTTGCTGATATATATCTTTGTTTATTGTGGAAATTAGGGACAACAAGATTAACTTTCTTGTCCACCTAACATTGTATATGTATATTGGCTTGTTCTTGTGTCTCGTGTAGGTACACCAGTCTTCACATGGACTCTTACCTCTTGGAAACATTTGGCTACCATCAAGACCTCATTCAAGCCCTTTTACACACTTAGTAACGTGACCTATAGGGGAATCTATTCATACATCTCACTTTGTTATCTCATTTCCTCATAAGGTCATCGAGATTCCTCCCTTGAGGTGATTCTATCATCTCTAAAGTGACGATAATAATTGGCTAAGGTGACAGTGGGTAGGTGTTCTCTAATTTGGAACCATTTGGTGGTTGGGTCAAGATTTTCCCAACCTACAAATTGTGTGATAACATTTCGGTGCCATTGCTAGGGAGGATTTTGAATCCTCATTCGAACCCTAATGACACTTGGGAAAGCTATCCCAAAGTCATTTCCCTAGATTTCCTGACGACTTCACCTAAAGGACATTCCCTTTTCACTTTTGATGAGCTCTTCTTAAATCTCATTTGAAAACTCCACCTTCCCAGAACCCCTCCTCCTCTAATCCTTTTCCCCCTGGGAGGTTCAAAACTTGTAAGGTCTACTAAAGAAGGCCTCCCCTCAAGTCTTTAGTTGTAAAAACCCTCTTCCATGGTACCCTTCCCCTTGCTCCAATGGCTCGCCCTTGGAAAAAGGACCTCTACAAACTCCTTAACATGGCCACCATCCTTGGATACCCTAATGCAATGCCAAAAGAATCAAGCAAGTGGTTGCCAACGTTCCTAGGAAAAAATGTAGTGATTGTTGAAGATCATCTCTACACCATAGACTGGACATCGATAATGGATAATTCGTGCATGAGGATGTAGCCATGAAGATATTGGCTTCGTCGCTGACTGAAGAAGCTCTCATATGGTTCGTGGGTCTTCCGGATAAACACATCACATCCTATGAATGTTTTTCCAAGTTTTTAAGAGCAGGTGGACGACAAAGAAACACAGTGGTATGCTTGTATCCCAATTCAATCAGATAAATAAAAAGGAGAATGATATAGTGAGTGAATTTGACACCATATTCGACAGATTATACAGTCATATTCCAACAAATTTTGTCCTATCATTGCAACAGTTCGTCTCCAATATGTGAATGCATTTGATGGGAAGTTTTGTTTTATTCTGAAAGACAAGAAGCCCACTTCTTTGGAAAAATCCAAAGAATACAATAGAAAGATTGAAGAAAATTTATGTGACTAAAAGGTAGATCATTTTCAGTATCCTCGTGTCAAGGTAGAATGAAAGACTAAAGATTCTAGTAGTAGTGCTCATGTTCTGGTTTCCCTCTTGACCCAAAATATAGATCAAATGAGTACTCAATTTTGATCAATCACAAAATAAGATCATGGTTCGTTTGACTATTGTGGAAAGAAATCAATCTACCTCCAGACCTCAGTTTACCAGACAACATAGAGATGCCACTGGTTCGAAACCAAGGCCTCAACAAGAGGAAAAGGCCCATGATACTTTGAAACCAGTTGGGATGGTTGACACATAACAAGCATATAGGTGTCTTCCATGCCAATATCCTCACAGAGAAGATGAGTGTCCCCGAAGATACAAAGATTCTTCTAGCAATATGAGTTTCATGGATATGATCTATAGTTTCCAAGAGGAAGATGTCACACAGGAACAGATCGACGAATCCAAAAGACAGGGGGAAAGAGAGAGAGGCTTCGGGCCTTGAATCAATTGACAGACAATTAGAAGAAATAGCTAAGGAAGAAGGAATATTTGACCTACACTAGAAGAAATAAAGTTGTATCCCCTCCATCACATCTTGTCATTCCACCTCCATCTACAGAGAAGGTGGTCCCACCAACTCCACCAGAAATACATGATTTGATTTCTAAGCTAGCTCCCACAAGTGAGATTTAGTTGAGCATATATGTTGCAGCCATGTTTGGAAAATTGAATATGATAGTCTCGATGATAGAGATGTGCAAGATCTCTTCTGTAAAGAGGGAAGTTTTGAAGTTGTTACAGATACCAAATGAGAAGGAAGACCCTACAATCATTTTGAATACTATGTATCTTGATCGGAAAAACGACAAAAATGATCCTGTATATCTTTCATTAGGCATGAATGGCCTCCACTTGAACAACTATATGTTGGATTCTTGGGCCTCCACGAATGTCATGCAATTGAAGGTGATGGAACAACTTGGTTTGAAGACAACTCGACCCTATGGAACTATATGTGGCATTGATTCTAAAAGGGTCAAGCTTTATGGGTTGTGCAAGGACGTTGATGTATTTTTGATTGATTTTCCACATATCAGCCTCCTCATGAACATAGTGGTGATCGATGTTATGGATTCTTGGGGGATGCCCTTATAGAGGAGTTGGTATGTTTCCCTTGGGGGTTTCATTAGCATGGACCTTACCCATGCAAACATCCCCATGGGAGATGGGAATTTTGAGGTATTATACAGTCAAGAGAGATATGACAAGCATGTGATTGATCCCAATGGTCCCGACTACACAAGTGAAGATCAATTTTATGAAGTCCCATATGCCATTGAGTACAATCCACGGGACTTTCCTTTTATGTAGGAAGACTCCATAGACGTGCTCCTCCCAAGGACAAATGAATACAAAGAAAAAATTGCAAAGTTCCAAGGGAAATATCTAGGGTCTATCCAGATATTGAAGAAAGAAGATAAAGAACACAAAGAAGCCATCAAAAGGGAAGTTAACACAAAACATCCTTCTTATCCATACATCGAGAATACACCTTACATAAATTTCAGTGAAGGAAGTCTTGCACTCATGTGGGACAAGAAGAAGGGCAAGACCAAGTATGAATAGAAATATGATAGCTCGTGGCTTGGCCCTTATCGTCAAGAATAAGTCCGACAAAGAAAAGTATTATTAGACAGCTTTGGATGGGAGAAAGATGCCATTACCAATGGATGGGTCTCTTCTCCAACCTTATGTTTAGATCACTTGAATTCTTCAGGCCCCAAGCCCCAGGAAAGTAGGTGTATCATCTTTCTTTCCTTTCATTTTCATCTTGATTACCCATGTTAGATTATATGTATTTCATTTTTCATTTTTCTCTACTTGCATATTGATTTCATGCTTAGTTTAGAATTTTGATGGTATAGACCTTGCTTCCTGTTACTAGGCTTGCTAGTACAACAAAGTATACATCCTCTAATATATTGTGCTACTTATTCTTGCATTATGGGACAACACACATATCTTTGTAAATCAACAATTGCCTTCCCAACACCAAAATGTTCTGCAACCTTGAAGGTGTGAGCCTCTCTGATAAGGTGTAGTTGTTCACCTTTAGGGACATAGAGCTTATCAAGCTTGTCGAGTAAACCATTCTGGAAATGATAGTCAACCTTTTCGTCACCTTATTCTATGTGAATTTGGTCCTGTAGCTACTGAAACACCTCCTTGAAGTCCTCATCTTCTATGTATGCCTCTTTGTATGCATCATGGGTAAAAGGATCCATGTGCATCAGATTTCCCAAAGCTATAATCTTGGATGTGAAAGCATGTTTTCCAACTTATTTGTGCTACCCTTCTTATAGTTTATGACCAAATGAAATTGTTGTAAAAACTCCAACCACTTGTAATGCCTAGTTTGTTGTAGCTTACTCTAGGCCTGCAAATGTTGTAGTGGTTGGTGATCTGTGTGGATGATGGTCTCCTTACCTATCAGATAATGATTCCACTTTTTGATAGCTTATACCAAGGCATAGAACTCCTTGTCATAGGTAGGATAGTTGAGAAACACCTCGTGAAATACTTAAGAATGATAATAGGTGGGCCTTTCTCCCTACATCAATACTTCTCCCATGGCATATCCGCTTGCATCTGTCTCTGCTTCGAAGGGATTCTATAAGTTTGGAAGTGTGAGAATTGGTGCTTGACTGGTATTTCTTTTCAACTCATCAAAGGACTTCTATTGATTCTCACCCCAATGAAAATTCTTTCCACTAGATATTATAGCGTGGAGTGGTGCAACTACTACTAAAAATGAATCTATGAACTTCCGCAAGTATTGGGTTGCCAGAATAAAACTCCTAACTTCAGTGAAATTTTTAGGAACAAGCCATTTCATGATGGCCTCCATATTTGTAGGATCTATCTTGAGCTCCCCTCCACTAATCACATACCCCAAATAAACCAAATACTGATGAGAAAAATCACATTTCTTGAGATTGGCTAGCAGTTGGTGCTTTTTCAGAGTCTCTAACACCTGCATAAGATGTGAGATGTGCTCCTTCCAGGTAGTGTTATAAACTAGTGTATTTTCCAAATAGACGATAACAAATGAATCTAGATAAGGTCATAAAACATCACTCATTAGGTCTCATAAATGTAGATGGTGCATTGCATAAACTGAATGAAATAACCAACCACTCATATAAACCTTGCCTTGTCTTGAAGGCATTCTTCCATGTATCTTCTTCTTTGACTCATATCTGGTGATATCCTAATTTCAAATATAGCTTATTGAAGTACTTGGCATGTTGCATTTGGTCCAACAGATCATCGATCCTTGGTAGGGGGTATCGATTCTTCAGTGTAATATTTTTCATTGCCCTCTAATCGATACACATTCTCCAAGTATTGTCCTTCTAGGGTAAAATTATGATGGGTGACTCACAAGGTGAGGTACTTGGTTGAATCACACCTTGTTCCAACAACTGATGCAACTACTTCTTCACTTCATTCGCTTCTAGAACAAACTGTCTATACAACCCAATATTATGCAATGGGGAATCTGGAAATAAATGTATTTTGTGCTCCACGTCCCTCTTGGGTGGTAGCCATTTAGGCTCCTTGAACACTCCTCTATATTCCTGTATAACATCCTCCAACTATTGTTTTTTCTCTTTAGTACACCCTTCTAGGGATGCCTTCACTCTCATTGAATCGTAATAGACTAATTTTCTCTTAATAAAATCAAAACATATTTTTTATTTGAACTAATCAACTTCTTGGCTTGGTTGGCACTTACCAGTGATATATTTGACTTTCCTTTATGCACGTTGATGATATAGAATTTCCCATCCTTGAGCAATAAGTATTGGTTGGCTCTCTGCATGAATATTTCATCCCTCGTATACATGTAAGTGATTCCAAACACTAATCCACATATATCAAGGGGTACTACGTCCAATTCCACTTCATTAATAAAATCAACACTTATAGAAAATTTAATCTTACATTGTTTTGTTACCTTTATCTATGCATCATTGTTTACCCAACCCAATGGATAGGGGCTAGGATGATCAAGAACCTCCAATCCAAGCTTGTTGACCATATATATTGTTATGAGATTAGCATGTGAACCTAAGTCGAATAGAGCATCTATCTTGGTATTCATGACCTGAATCTTGATGTGGAAGAGCTTGGTCATCTCCTTCTCTTCCTAGTGATGAAGGCTATTCAGATTCACCTACTTTTACACAAATGTGCAAACAATATTTTCATCTACATATGAGATAATTTCAACCTGGTTGCTCGAATATGTGGCTAGAAGGTTCTTTTTTCTTTTCATCCTTCTTGCATTTCTTTAGGCTCAACTCTGGATGTAGTTTCAAACATTCTTCCTCGATGTGGCCATCAATGTTGCAATTATTGCAATGGTTGTTGGGATATTTTCATTGATGTGTAGTGGATGTTGTCTTTTTATCTTTTCCCACTTGGTTGCCCCTTCTTTTGGCCTATCTTTTCCAGGTATTGTGCCTATACACACGCCTCATCGATTGTCCTTGGATTGAAGAGAATCACCTACTTTCATAGATGACTATGTAAACCCCCAAAGTACTTGAGGAGTACATATAGGTTCTTGGGAGAGATACCCGACATTATGGCCATCTATCTGAACTCAGTGGTGTACTCTTGTACACTCTCCCCTTGCCTCTGCCGGAAGTAGTGCCACTGAATCCATCAATCATCTACATACCCAATATGGTATAATTGGGACTTGATGAGGGTTTTGAAGTCCTCCCGCCTAGTTATTGGTGGATCACCCTCCAACCTAAGTGTTTATGTGTGGATTTCCCATCAGATTAAAGCATGGACCTCTAACTTAAATCTAGCAAATGAAATTTTCCACCCTTCATCTATATGGTGAATGCTAAAATAAACTTCTAGTTGTTGCAACCAATGATTCAATTTTAATGCATAAATATCACCTTGTTATGGTGATGCAAGGATTTATGATGGTCATAACTTTTGACTCGATTATCCGTTTGGGATGAAATACAGGGAGTTGCGTCTCGAAGACTTCACTACCAAATTCCTTCATATAAGACCTCAAATTGGGGTTTCAGTGTTTTTTGGGGAATTTTTAATTAGTAATTATCAATTATCTCTTAGTTTATACACCTAATCATAAAAACGAGTTGACAAATAGTGTCGTTCTAGCTATCTCTTATTTATTGGTTAGTTTTAGACTCATGCGAGAATTTTCTAAAATTAGTTGTTTTTCTAAAATCAGTTGTTTTCGAAAATCTCAAATAGTAGTTATAAGGGGTTGAACTTCCATTGTAATAGTCAGGATGGAGACGGAATAACAGAGACTTATTTTTCATTCTTGTGTGTTTGCATGGTTTTTATATCTTGTGAACGAATCCAAGTTTATTGGCTACATCATATGGCTTTATGTCCACTTTAGTGTCCATATTGAATAGGGATTGTGAAGAGTTAATGGCACTCAAACTCGACTACTCTTTCTCAAATTTCTTCCACGAATCCTTTCCCGAGTATTCCTAATCTCCCGATTTCCCCTTTGATTTGATCTCTGAGTTAGATCCTCCATCATCTCTGAATGGTATGAGCTTGCTTGCTATAGCCTCCATGAGGAGGTTCATATTGTGATTGATGTTAGAAACTTTCACTTCCAACCATTCAAATCTCTCTTCTGCTAAATCTCGAGGGTTATTATGAAAAGACTCGTTCGCCATGGCTAGGGTTTCTACGACTTCTCTTTTAGTCAATTCCTGGATCCTGCAAATTCCCACAAATACCCAAAATAAAAACCTACTTTGATACCAATATGATCTATAAATTGTTGTGGATATTCCACTGGAACAGTTTGTCACAACAGATTAATAAAATACTAAAATCTTTACTATTAAGGTTATTTTTCCTTTAGATCTCCAGAATATTTAGTTGTTGATTTTTTGCTTATGCATGAAATAGAAAAAATGCGGAAAATAGAGAATAGTAAAATACAATCATACCATCCAAAAATAAACACAATATATGACCTGGGAAACCTAATACGAAATAAAACCCAACAAGAAGGTGAGGTTTCTCTACTCTCTTTTCTTTGGTATATAAATTATGCAAGTACAAATAAAGAGGCACTCTTTGTTGCCTTTGACCTATGGACCGTATGGATTCTACAAAATATCTCCTCCTCTATTATGCTCAAAGAATACCACACTCATATGTTCTTCTTGGCTATAGAACAAGATACGGTGCAAAATAATGGAACCCCTTCTCCTCCTAGTGGTTTGGTATTTAACATAGCTCAATAGCCATTTAGGGGTAGGTTTTTGACTTCCTCGACCCTCAATTGTGATAGGGTTTTGAACCTTCTATAATATTCTTGAAATTACATATGTGGCTAGCCCCATATGCACGAGTAATGGGGGATGATGTGGCATCCTCTTGTATCATGGTGGTCAACACGATAGGTCAACTTGCATGAGGCATAACTTTTGTATACAAGCTCTTATTGATGCAATTTTTGCACCGTTGGAAAGGTCTCGATGTGTAGAATAGAATCACAATGTCTAAACTATGTTGGGAAAGTTTTAACCCTAAAAATATTGTTTGATGCCTTAAAATGGACCTGGAAGGTTTCAGACTCCAATTTTCCAAACTGGAACTTGCCACTAAAATGGCCCTGCAAGTTGATTCCTCCAATTTTTTCCACTCTAAAAGGATCAATACAGATGACAAACAATATAATGATCTAATCTGGAACAGGGAAACGATAGGATAATAGGAGGATTGCGAGGGTGAAGATGATGGGATAAGCAGACGAGCCAGATTCTGGACAAGAGGGATGGTCGTGATAGTGTTCCACACCCATGAATGAACATCCTCTTCCAAAAAAAATTCCAAGTGTAGGTACAAAATGGAGGTTGCATAAATTAAGAAGTGTTATGTGGGTCGCAAAATTTAGGCACAACAATGTAATATGTTAGGAACTCGCAATGATATCAATTTTTTTCTAAGTAATGATATCAAAAAATTTCTATGGAAAAATATTAGGAATGGACTATACGATGAAAATTACATAAGATTTGATCAACACTTATAAGTCATCAATGATGTATATATAAATAATGATTGGTCACTAGGTGAAAAGGTGTGTGATCCTTGGCTTTTCATTAACCTAACTATTAGTAGTAGTAGTAGTATTATGTTTGTCACACTCTCCTCACTAATGAATCCAACCCATTTCAGTAGTTACTACTCAAAATATGTTATCTTATGATAAGATTTTAAAATTAAAGTTTTTATTTTTCAACTTTATTCATTTCTCAAAGGATATTTTTATATTGTGATATTGATATTATTAACTTGGGACTAATTATATGTGTTTTCTTTCATTGTACTATTTTCTAGGAAAAATAAAGATAATCAAATTATTTTCAATATTATTTTTCTGTGTACATTTTCCTTAATTATGAGTATGACTATGTAAATTTTCTGTTATTTATACAAATTTAGAAATAACATTTGGGAAAAAACATTTTATACTTTGAAATTATTATTTCAATATACAATCATGCTTTACATATGTTATGCTCACTTTAAGAAGGTGGCCACTACACAACCGATTTTATTTTAGGCCATTGACTTCAAAATTGCTCATGACATTATTTTGCTTGGGGCCATCAAGCCAAGAGTGCAAGTGCCAAAATGATCTTCATGCACACCAACTAGTACTTGGAATACATTTTGGGCCATTGATCCCATTTGAGGGAAGTGTATTAATTTATAGGTGCTCCATTATTGAAATAGATGATAAAATTCCCCATCAAATGGATGGAAACCATACTTTCTCAAAGTTTGAAGGATGTTTATTCTTTAATTGGTCTACCATATAATTTTTAATGGGTTTGGATGGATATCACATTTCTCCCACATTCAAAGAATGAGAGAGAATGAAGCTATAAATCCAATGCCAATGCATATTCTACTTAGTTATGCTTACCGAGAATGCTAAGGATGCCAAGGAATTTGAACAATACAAGTTAAGTCCTTGTGAACTTACATAGAGAAATAACTTCAAACATCAATTTAATCATTGTGTGAGTGAAGTTTTGGTCATGTCAATACACTTATCTGTTATACTCCCCCCAAAATACTTGTTATTTAAGATCTAACTACACCAACCTAGGCCCACACTCAATCAAGTAGGGCCCATGAATGGTTTATATTCATTTAATTGAATCACCTCATACGCATCTACTTGAAAGTTTCTAATAAACTTCTATATGATATGTTTTTCCACTCTATGACAATAGGAAAAAGCACCTCCCGGGGTAACTTTGTCTTTTCACGTGGATCATCAGCATGGATGTACCATGCTTCTACTAGTCACTGGACATGTTGATGCCACTATTTATTATTGATGAAGATCTAACTTGGTCAACTTTAATAACTACCCTAGTTACTTTGATCCTTTGTCTATTAGGAGTCAACATAGCCAACTTATATTTAATGAAATAGAATTTAAGTTTCCAATTTGGAGGACATGGTTTGGATTGATCATTCATCAAACATATTTAAATATGTACTAGCCTCAATCATTTAAGGTTGATCAATTATGAGTGTAACTATATTGTGTGCCAAGGGTTATAAATGTTGTGTGATTTGGAGAGTTGTGAACTTGTTGTGTGTCCACTAAATCTAATCAATTGAGATCTTGATAAAGAGAAGTAAATGTAGAGTTCTCACTCAATTGACAAGCTTACTATAAATATCTATACAAATTGTAATGCACCCATTTCCCTCTATGCACTTTTGACATTATTTACATACTTGTATAGTAGCGTTTGTATTACACAAAATATAAAAATCACATTATACTTGAATCTAAATCATTTCATAGCCATAAAATAATTGTGAACATTCAACAATATGGATTTACATATGAGAAATATGAGACTTCACTTTATCTCAATTACATATCACATCATTTAAGCAAATTAATAAAAAAAATATACAGTAAATAAGAACTATAACATGTACTAAACAATACAAGATTGTGTAGAAGATAACACTTATGTACTTACTAGAATCCACACATAAATCATCTTGAAGGATTTTCATTCTATCCATAGGCCCATATTATAGAGCCATCCCAAAGTTCAGGGCTTACATGTGAGGAGGGCGTGACCCTCTCTCTTTCCCAATCCTTGATAATGGATGGGTTGATAACAACTAATTCATACATAAATCCTTCTTTTCCATAGTACTGACTCTCATGGGTTCCTCTCTTCTAGTTGTCATTGCATCTCCCCACATGGATCATGGGACAAGTTGTTTTCCCTCTCTACTAGTCTCTACTACACATATATCTTATGAAACACCAACTTGGTCCTCCCTACTATATTATTGCAGCTTCCCACAAGGATTACGGGACAATATAATTTCCTACTTACTAGCCACTTCTACACAGAGATCATGGGAACACCAAAATCATCCCTAATAGCCACTACTACAATACCTGCATAAATCATGGGACAAGTTACTTTTACTCTCTTGTATCTTATGCTACACATAAAACAATATAGTCCCCATGATAGTTGCTACAAAAAATTCCCACATAGATCACGAGACTCATGTAGGATATCAATGGTAGGAACCCATAGTTTGTACTCCTTTGTACAACCAACCTTTCTCTCAATGTAAGAGCGCTCAACAATCATGTGATGGAACATCCCCCCACATACCCAAAGAGAAATAATGAGAGCATAAATATGGATAATAGAGAACGAAATTCCCTTTTGAATTTTAAAGGGATATATATAGGAAATATCTCAACTTAACTTCCCACTATGTTTTTTTACTTGTCACCATGAGCGCCCCCCCAACATTGTTATTCATTCTTGGCTATTGTGTACTTTAATTATTTTATTTTAATTAAGAAGAGCACAAGAAAATTGTCTTTTATCACTATGGACATATAAAAAATTTCATAATGAGATAAACATTATCAATTGGCCTTGAATAATTAGCCCACATTATTCCAAACATGAAACATGAAGTATGTAACACATGGAATTTTACTTATCAAGGGGACAAAACTCAAGGTATTACACAAAGACCTAAGTTTGTGATACTCGGGTCTATAGAGTAATCCCCAAGTCACATTCAATAATAAACAATATTTTATATTTACAAAATGCCATGCAAAGCTACATCTTCCAAGAACCCATGGATACAATCAGAATGATACATGCAATGCAATGTTCCCTAACTTTGACTATGTGTTTGATTTGGAGATTAACCATAGATATCTATGGTAACCCACTTTCTATTTTGGTTATGGCTAA